>JAWQEG010001972.1:0-22500 GCA_033782935.1 Petrolisthes cinctipes | reverse complement strand
AGTGTATGAGTAGAAACAGCGCAAACTAGTCAGAACATAATATACCGTTTGCTTTGTCCACTGTACACACACACACACACTCACACACACACACACATATACAAACACACACACTCACACAAACACACACTCACACACATACACACACACACACACACAAACACATACACACGGTTACAACTAGTTCTACTCTGCTTTATCTGTGTATCACGACGGTAAAAGTAAAACCAAAAGTGAAACACGGCTTACTTCATCCACAATTTTTTTCTACCACACTGAGTCAGCCAGCCAGTCAGCCAGCCAGCCAGCAGACCTATACCTTCCCGCCAAGTTGCTTATCTTTCCCGCACTTTCTTACCTGCTTGTGATTGGTTGGCTGGAACGACTTTCTCAGCCCTCCCTCCCTCCCTCAGTTTTTTGTTTCAAGGTCACTCCCAAAGATGCTCCCCGTATTGCCTGCAGTGATGTGAGGAATACTTTAAGGGTTTTGGCGCCCCTTCACCCCCAGCCACTCCCTTTCAGTCCTTTAACTGTCCCTCTTTTCATTTTATTTCCTTCCTGCTTGCTGTCACACCTCTCTATCACCTTTCTCTGGTGCTATATGACCTCGCTGTTGCGGCGCCTAATATCAATCAATAAATAATAATAATCCCAAAGATGCTGCTGTCTGTTGTACCGTGTGTGTGTGTGTGTGTGTGTGTGTGTGTGTGTAGAAACATAATCATCACCTCAATATTACTAGTAGAAAATAATTAATCTGTTTTTTTCGTGACATAGTTTAGAGGTTACTGTATATCACTTCACTATACTTATACCGTCAAGAGAGTTAAAAGGGAGAGACTCGTTTTGATAAATTGGAGGTCTACCACTTCCTCCAAACTATGTCAGGAAACAGAGGACCTCAGTGTTACTTTAATGGGGCCTCTGTTTCATGGCATAGTTTGGAGACATCAGTACCCCTCCAATATTATCAAGAGAGTACTCTACGTATCCTTTTAAGAGCCCTGTGATCGTGTATGAGACTTGGTGACTTCTGATTCCTCCTGACTATACCACGAAACAAACTCCTTCCATATAGGTGTGTGTGTTTCGTGGCAATATTTGAAGGACTCTCTTACCTCCAATTTTCCGACTACATCACCACAGGGTCCCATAAACACGAAGCTCCTCCTTTGGTTGCTTGGCGAGAGAAAAAGAAAGATAAGGAGGATGGGATTAAACTTTAGACATTACACGAGGGACGGTAATCTCCAGAAATGTCTAATGTATTCCTTTACTAAGTGACTATTAGACAAGACCAAGCTATACTTATTTTACCCCCTTCCTTTTTTTCCCCCACCCCACCCCCAGCCTAGCCTCCTCCTCCTCCTCCTCCGCCTCCTCCTCCTCCTCCCCCTCCTCCTCCTCCCTCAGTGTGTGTAAAATTTCTCTCAGTATCACATTATATAAAAATTTGAGAGAAATAAAGTATAGTATTTAGGTGAATAATATCTTAAGGGGGTAATTAATACACGTTTGGTACAGCCACAATCAAATATCCACCAACACTTTCCTTCCATCGTGCAACAAATAAATTAGTATCATAGCAAAATATAATCATATAACACCTTACGTCAACTCAACCCCCTCAGTTATTATTATGAGGTGCTGCGAGATCATACACGTGTTGTTCTTTATTACCAAGATATTTACTACGATGGAAGGAAAGTGTCGGTGGATGTTTGATTGTGGCTGTACATTAGAGCTCCTTGATTCCTCCAAAGTGTGACAGTAAACAATACTACAGTAGACTGGTGGCCTGTTGCTTAAATAGTTTGAAGGAATTAGATGCACCTTATTTGCCAACACTGTACTACCCTCTTAATTTATGCTCTGATTTCGCATTTTCACGAACGTTGATTATTTATTGTTGTGACCGACTATTAAATAAAAATATAAACACACATGACCACGAAATATCATGAAGGCTGTGAAAAACGGAAAGATTATGAACGAGGAAGTTGATAATAGAGAAGGAGTGGAGGGAGAAAGGGAGGGTGGAGAGTTACGAATGATAGATAGAAGGAAGGAAGGAAGGAAGGAAGGAGGAGAGGGAAAAGATGAAGACAGGATAAGAGGAAGTAGATAATAGAGAAAGAGTGGAGGGAGAAAGGAAGGGTGGAGAGTTACGAATGATAGCAGAAGGAGGGAAGGAAGGAGAAGAGAGAAGATGAAGACAGGATAAAAGGAAGTAGATATAGAGAAGGAGTGAAGAGAAATATGAAGGGTGGAGAGTTACGAATGATAGCAGAAGGAAGGAAGGAGAAGAGAGAAGATGAAGACAGGATAAAAGAGGAAGTAGATATAGAGAAGGAGTGAAGAGAAAAATGAAGGGTGGAGAGTTACGAATGATAGCAGAAGGAAGGAAGGAAGGAGAAGAGAGAAGATGAAGACAGGATGAAAAATAAGATCGTGATGGAGGTTGGGTAGCAGAGGGGCAACATGACCTTAGCAAAATGTAAGACAATTAACACTGTCCACTTTCTCACACACAACATGTTACCTGAGTCTTAATGTAGCGTAGTGTGCATAGTCATGGTGGTGGGGGGGCGTATGATCTGATGGGGGGGGGGGTCATGATCAAAGTGAGGGATCAGAGAAAGGCTATGAACTGAGGGAGGTTATGATCAGAGGGTGTGTGTGATCAGAGGAAGGGTATGATCAGAGGGTGTGTGTGATCAGAGGAAGGCTATGATCAGAGGGTGTGTGTGATCAGAGGAAGGGTATGATCAGAGGGTGTGTGTGATCAGAGGAAGGCTATGATCAGAGGGAGGTTATGATCAGAGGGAGGTTATGATCAGAGGGTGTGTGTGATCAGAGGAAGGGTATGATCAGAGGGTGTGTGTGATCAGAGGAAGGCTATGATCAGAGGGTGTGTGTGATCAGAGAGAGGTTATGATAAGAAAGGGATATGATCAGAGGGGGGGTGGTTATGATCAGAGGGGGGGTGGTATGATCAGAGAGGGGGAAGTTGTGATTAAAGAATAGGTTATAACTTCTCTTTGTCTATAGTTTAATCTGACCTCTTTCTCATTTACTTAACTTCTCTCTGCCACTCCCATACTTGTCTTCGTGCCAAATAATCTCTCTGGGCTTGGTGCTAGTTTTCATTGTAATAATAATAATAATAATAATAATAATAATAATAATAAAAATAAAAATAAGAATAATAATGATAAAGTAATAATAAAAATAATAATGATAATAATAATAAAAATAATAATGATAATAATAATAATAATAATAATAAAAAAAAATAATAATAATAATAAGATAATATTATGATTAGATGTGAGGGGATGGGACACACCTTTTCTATCCATCCCCAATATTTACCTCCTTAATGAAACACACTATAGTTGATGTTTCGCCATGAGTTTTGTAGCCTACCCAGTAATTCCCTTCCTCTTCTTTCCCAGGGCCAAATTTGTTCATATATAACCCAGTATTGAGATTTAGCCTCTGGGAAACAAACCCAAAATACTGATAGCTGAAGTATGGTAGGTGTTCTTAGATCTGGCTAGAATTCTCACTTGTTGTTGTTCATATGTTTGCCTTACTGACCTCGCCACCAAAGTATTTCAGACCTATTTAGAAGCAGTGTAGCATTTATACCTTCTTTAAGTATACGAGTCTATGTTCAGGTAATTCAGCAACTCGACATTTAGCTCTCTCTCTCTCTCTCTCTCTCTCTCTCTCTCTCTCTCTCTCTCTCTCTCTCTCTCTCCTCTCTCTCTCTCTCTCTCTCTCTCTCTCTCTCTCTCTCTCTCTGCTAGGTATGTACTTGTATTGTAGGAACTCTTGCTTACCAACAAACTTTTTACTTAGGGGTGAACTTTACTGTGATAAATACGGGCCCTGTCTAACTGGTGGTTGGTCAATAATACCTCCACGTTTGAGTGGGGGGGATGGAGAAAGGAGGAAAGGAGTAGGAAGGGAGAAAGGAGGAAGGTAGTGGGTGAGGGAGATAGGAAGCCAGGGAGGGAGGGAGAGAGTGGAGAAAGGAGGGAGTAAGGAAGGAAGGGATGGAGAGAGTAAGAAGAGCAGAGGGAGTGGGAGGAGTGAAAGATAAAACTGGGAGGAGGAGTAGGTTAGATGGAGGAAGGGGGGGGGGGACTGGGACGTACTGTACCAAAAGTATACTATGTTCTTATTTGAATAGCTGATATCTGACTTTCCTTTCCTTCATCTGATTATGTTACCTTATGTTACCTCTAAGTGTCACAATCTTTCTACCCCCCCCCTAAGCCTGTCCCCCTATTCCAGCACCCCCTTCCCTTCATCTGATAATACCCCTTCCGATATTATAAGGAATGGACGATACAAGAGTGGTGAAAAAGGTGTATGAGAATTATTGTTAGGTGCGGAGAAGAATGGAAGACCAAGGAAAAGATGGTATGATATGGTGAATGATTGTATAAGAAAGTGTGGAATAAATATAAATGAAGTAAAATAACTGGTACAGCCACAACCAAATAGCCACCGATACAGTCCTTCCATCGTGCAAATAAATCAGTATCATATCAATTTATAATCATACAACACCTTACGTCATTTCAAATCCCTCACTGGTTATTATGAGATGCTGCAAAATCATACACGTATTGTTTTTTATTACCAAGATATTTACTACGATTGAAGGAAAGGGTCGGTGGATATTTGATTGTGGCGGTACATGATAGACAAGAGTGGAAGAGATTTACAAGGAGGAATATATGTACAGTACAGCCACAATCAAATATCCACCGACTCTTTCCTTCCATCGTAGTAAATATCTTGGTAATAAAGAACACATGTATGATCTCGCAGCACTTCATAATAATAATTGAGGGGGTTAAGTTGACAAAATATGGTTATATTTTGATATGATACTGATTTGCTTGCATGATGGAAGGAAAGTGTCGGTGGATACTTGATTGTGGCTGAACTATCAAAGACAAAACTCGTGTCGTGATATCAGGTGAAAATATAATGGTAGATATCTAAACGTACTGGACATGAACGTTACTGTGGTGGGGTTGTCATTATGTTTCACAAGTTATATTAAATCATTGGACAGGACAGCAACACGAGTTTTGTCTTTGATAGTACTACGTTAGGGCTGGCAACCCGGTTTTAACTTGAAGGTTTTGGAATGGCTCCTTTTACTAAGACTAAGTGAAGGAGCTTACGTCGTGGATGCAAAAACTTGTGTATATGTGTGTGTGTGGGGGGGGGGGGAAGGGGGGGTTAAAAATTTGGTTGGCTTGAAAGGGGGAGTGATTGTTGTCTTCACTTTCTGTATTTCTGTCTCCTTTTTCTGCCCCTTAAAAAAAAAGAAGAGAAATTTGGTATTGATGGTGATGATGATAGTGATGTAAGGGGTGGGAGTAGTGTGTTAATGTTGGGGAAATGTGATGGTGGGAGGGAGGTAAGTGTGGGAGTAGAATATTTGTCTGCCTGTGTGTGTGTGGGAAGGTGAGTGTTAGTTAGGATAGTGGAGAAGTGTGGGAGTGGTCGTCAGTGTGGGGATAGTGTGTTAATGTGGGTGTTATTGTAGAAAGTCGTGGGTTTACTGTATGTGGGGGTGGGAAGAAAATGAGGGGGTTTGGAGGTACACACACACACACACACACACACACACACACACACCTTGAAGGGGAGTATAGCAGGAGATGAGTGTGGGTAGTGGGCTGGTGACACACACACGCACACACACACACACACACACCTCAACTGACCTATATCCCTGGGTACATACATACATAGTCCAAGGCTAAACCTGCTGATGTTCACTTCTCGGTCAGCTTCACACACACACACACACACACACACACACCGACCCAACCAACCTTGATTCACCTCACTCTCGTGCCAGCCTTGTGTCCAGTCGTGTGTTTGACTCTCATGTGTGCTCGTTCTCATCTATACAATACACACACAAACACACACACACTCATACAGACACACATACACATACACACATACATACACTTACGCACATGAAACACCTCTAGCTTACTCCTTAATTAAAACAGTATCATAGAAACATAGAATAATAATTATGTGTGTGTACGAATGTGTGACCCAAAATTGGACTGAACTATCAAAGCAACATTAATACGAAGCCTATACTTAAATTCTTACGTTAAAGTTAAAGTGGGTTTTGTGCGAGCCTTTTCTTTTACCCTCTTCACGGCATCAACGTCAAGTGTGCTGTCACCATCATGAAAAAAACTGGTGCTTCTGATACGATATACACACAAGAAGAATCTATAACGTGATAAATTATATGGTTGAATGATGCGATAATAAAAATCAATATATTAATGCTACGATGAAAATAATAATATCGCTATCGACCACAAAAGGGCATGAAGACTACTTTGCTTAATGAATTCGAACAACAAGCACCAAAGATTCATCAGTGTATCATTTTTTGTTTTGTGAGGTGGTGACGGGGAGTTATAATGATCCAAACAATATTATAATTATGCTCTCGGTCACAAGAAAACATGAATACCACGTTGATTAATTCGGAAAACAAACACCAAGGACCCAGTGTAAATTTGTGGAAAGAGAAGAATGGAGTTATTACGATCAAAATAATCATACTTTCCACCACGAGAGGGCATGAATACTCTACTTAACTATTTCGACAAACACAAAACACCAAAGTTTCAGTGTAGTAATTTTGTTTTGGGAGGAAAAGAATGGATTTAAAACGATCAAACTAATTATACTTTCCACCACGAGAGGGCATGAATACTCACTCTACTTAATTCGTACAACAAGCACAAACACCAAAGTCTCAGTGTAGTAATTTTGTTTTGGGAGGAAAAGAATGGATTTAAAACGATCAAACTAATTATACTTTCGACGACGAGAGGGCATGAATACTCAATATACTTAATTCGGACAAACACAAACACCAAAATCTCAGTGTAGTAATTTTGTTGTTTTGGGGAGACGGGAGTGTGTGCGAGTTTCACATCCCACCATGGAGCTGCATCACGTGGTCATCCTACTCCTTGAACTGGTGCACCTGACTAGCGGGCAAGGTAGGAAAGAGATCAAGCAACGGGGCTACAATAGATGAGATGGCTTCCTGGGACTGGTTTTTGCATGAGGGTTGGGTTGGTTGGATGGGATGGGTAGGACTGGGTTGGTTTGGGAGGGGTGGGGTGGGGTTGGGAGGGGTGGGGTGGGGTTTGGAGGGGTTGGGAGGGGTGTGGTGAGGCAGGGTGGGGCTGGAGAGGTTGGGAGGGAGCGGGGTTGGGAGGGGCAGGGTGGGGATGGGCTGGGCTTGATGGTGGTGGGGGCGAAGAGGGAAGGGGCAGGAGTTGGGACGGGGTGGGGTGAAGAGGGGAGAGGCAGGGTGGGGCGGGACAGGGCGGGGTGGGGTTGGGAGGGGCTGGGAATGAGGAGAGACATACAGGTTATAAATATACTAAACACAACGGTAGAATATTTATTATTATTTATTTTCCTTCTTGCCTGTGTTGTGTGTTGTTGTTATTCATTTTGTCAGATCGGTTATAACAAACACAACTCGAGTATTATTATTATTATTATTATTATTTCTGGAAGACATGGTATAACAAACACAATAGAAGCATATTATATTTTTTATTTTTCTTCTTCATCTTCTTACACGTGTTCTTGTTTTTAATACTTCTGGGGTCAAGTTGCTATTTATACCACTGGGAAGCAAACAGTTACACCCGGATACGTAACTTTAACAATCTGATACATACATACATACATGAATCATACATACCTTTCCTATCTAGTTCAGTTACACCCGGATACGTAACTGTAACAATCTGATACATACATAAATCTTACATACCTTTCCTATCTAGTTTAGTTACACCCGGATACGTAACTGTAACAATCTGATACATACATACATAAATCTTACATACCTTTCCTATCTAGTTCAGTTAGTAAGTGTGATTTGTTTTTCTCAAGGCAAGCAGTTTTATTTAGGACTAGTAACAATGGAAGCAGCTGCATAATATAATAGATTTCTAACTGTACAGTCACAAACTTATAACCACCAACGCTTTCCTTCCATCGTACAACAAATAAATCAGTATCATATCAAAATATAATCATACAACAAACAACACCTTAGGTCAACTCAACCCCCTCATTTAATATTATTATTATTATTATTATTATTATGAGGTGCTGCAAAATCATAAATGTGTTGTCTTTTATTACGAAGATATTTACTACGATGGGAGGAAAGTGTCGGTGGATATTTTGACTGTGGGTTAATAATTCTGTCCTGATCCGAGGTACATTATTGGCCACAAGAATTCGTACACACGTTGTTGTTTTCGAGGGTTTACAACGTATTGAAAATGTAAGACTACGTAACTGCAATACAACATTATTATTATTAGGTTTGTTGTTTTGCTAATCACCGAGTTACTTGGTAGACCATTCATTGCAGCAATACTTCCAGAATAATGACCTCTCTTTCCATATAGTCTGTGTAAGAATTCCCGTGGCCAACTGTACAATATGAATATCAAATCAGGACAGAATTATTGAACACCCAGTGTACAGTTGAGGACAAATGAAATGGACACATCTTCACGAAATGGGCCACTCATCAAGCATAGGGAAGGACGCATAACTTAAGGGGGAAATTTTGTGTCGGTAAATCTGGAGCAACTGAATCTTCCAAACTATTCCAAGCAACAGAACACCATTATTTTTGTTCATCTGGTCCTGTTTCCTGGCATACTTTGGATGAATCAAGACACTCCAATGTAACAAAAGTGAATTACCACCTTAACACAACGTCTCACATTATAATTATATACCCTATGCTCATTGAAGGGCCTCTCGTATCAGGTGTGACTGTTTCATATGTCCGCAACTGTACACTCACGAGCCATAATAAGTATCGAGGTCTGCTTCAAATATCCTGATGGAGTAATAAACGAGTTTCAGTAAGTGTGAGATAGGATAAACATTGTAATTGGTTCACTGGTATGTCACATGATTTCAAATTTAATTCAACAATACTTGGATATTTATTATGGCTCGTGACTGTACACTCGTGATACGTTATTTCTGACCAGAGACGAACTGCAGGCACCACACAAAACCTGCATTCGAATTCAGCCTCTATATGTGTACTGGGTGGGGAAATGAGATATAGTAGGCGATTCGAAGCTTACTGCTCCTCACACTCTGGTCAGAAACTATATATCACGAGTGTATTTACCTGTAGAATAAATGAAAATAAAATCTGTAACCTCTCGTTACACCCACCCAAGGACTAAGGTATTGACGCCTCACAGTGAACCATGAAACCGTGACGTGTAAAACCAAAGCACTTAGTAATGTGGCTCCTGTATGGTTTGAGCTTTAGTAAGTAAGAAGCTTCATTATTAAAGGTCACGGGTTCATGATGCACAGTGAGGTTTACAAGGCGTCAGTATCTAAGTCCGTGGGTGTACAGTACTGTGGTGTGTTGAGGTTGGCTAACTTGTGGCACTCTCGTTGAAATCTCTGGCAGACATGCAGTTAAGGCAGCAACATTCCTATGTAACACACCAAAGACTAGAATATATAGAATAGTGGTACCTCAAAGGGTCAGTATTTGTCTATAGAACGTGATGGTAGGACTTTAGCATTGACTACGAATACGATAAACCCGAAGAAGATCATTTAAAGATATAGGTGGATCCTAAACCCGATTATCCTGCTGTTGTTTTGAGTAATAATATTATAAGCTTTAAAATTATAACAATAACACTAATAAAAAAATTACCCCCTTCTAGCTGGCACACTCGGCATAGCAGCTATTGGAGGAGGAGGAGGAGAAGAAGGAGGAGGAGGAGGAGAAGCAGGAGGAGGAGGAGAAGCAGGAGGAGGAGGAGAAGCAGGAGGAGGCGGAGGAGGAGGAGGCAGGGGGTCGAGTCCAACAAGAGGCGCTGCGAGGGAAGAGGGGAGAGGGCTGTGTGAGGACCTGTCCCCCTCCTGTGTTGGGTGGGGGGAGAGGGGCGAGTGTGACAGCAACCCAGCCTTCATGTTTGTCAATTGCCCCAACACGTGTGACTCCTGCCTTCCACATAGTTAGTAGCTGTTGTTGTTGTTGTTGTTGTGTGTGTGTGTGTGTGTGTGTGTGTGTGTGTGTGTGTGTGTATAATCCAATAAACAAAACAAACCCCAATTTACCACTCCATCATTATACAGGTGAGAGTGAGTGTATGTGTGTGTGTATATGTGTGTGTGTGTGTGTGTGTGTGTGTGTGTGTGTGTGTGTGTGTGTCTGTGTGTGTGTGTTTGTATATATAATCTAATAAACAAAACAAACACCAATTTACCACTCCATCATTATACAGGTGAGGGTGAGTGTGTGAACCGAGGTGATGACGACTCCTGTGACTTGTCTGCTGTGTTGGGACTCTGTGAAATCAACTTCTCTTACAACCTGAGATTCTGTGCCGGATCCTGTAGCAACTTTATCCAGGCCTGCCGTGGTGCTGGTGTTGGCAGTGAGTGTAGTGTGTAATGTTGGCAGTAGTGTGTGTGTGTGTAATGATGGTGATAGTGTAGTGTGTAATGTTGGTGATAGTGTGTGTGTAATGATGATGATAGTGTGTATGTAATGTTGGCAGTAGTGTGTGTGTAATGTTGGTGATAGTGAGTGTGTAATGTCGGCAGTAGTGTGTGTGTAATGATGGTGATAGTGAGTGTGTAATTTCGGCAGTAGTGTGTGTGTAATGATGGCGATAGTGTGTGTGTAATGGTGGCAGTAGTGAGTGTGTAATGATGGTGATAGTGTAGTGTGTAATGTTGGCAGTAGTGAGTGTTTGGTGTTGGCAGTGAGTGGAGTGTGTAATGTCGGCAGTAGTGTGTGTGTAATGATGGTGATAGTGAGTGTGTAATGTTGGCAGTAGTGAGTGTTTGGTGTTGGCAGTGAGTGTTTGGTGTTGGCAGTGAGTGAAGTGTGTTTGTTATTGTTGTTGGTAGTGAATGATTGGTCTGTGATTCCTCTAAACTATACCAGGAAACAGACCACCTAAATGTTACTTAAATGAGGGATCTGTTTCGTAGCATACATTTTGCCGACAAGAGAATCTCCCCTTAAGGATCCCCGTGATGTAGTCAGAAAAATTGAGGTTAGAAAGTCACTCAAACATTGCCACGAAACAACCACCTACATTAAAGAAGCTTGTTTCGTGGCATAGTCAGGAGGAATCAGAAGCCACCAGGTCTCATACACGATCACAGGGTCCCTTAAATGACAGTAGGGAGTAGGATACTGAAAAATTATTACATTCCTGTCCACTGTACGAAGTTTCTCTCAGTGTTGTTGATGTCTCTATGTTTGTGTTTGTGTCCACCAGATGTCTCCAGCTGTGACGGACCTCAGACACTCGCCAGTCCCGATTTCGGTGAGTGTTTTGGACTCGACAGCTTTTCTTTGTTCTTCTATACAGTCCTTTGCTTAATTACTCGTCTCTTACATAAACACTAAATAGTTATGTACCGTATTCTTGTCATCCCTAGTATATAATCTTACCTACTCACTGTCATTCCTTTCATACTCACTCATTCCTTACCTACTCACTTTCCTTCCTTCTTACCTCACCAGACTATTGACACACACATGGTCTTCTTTTACTTCCACAGAGTGCGGGGTGGCGCCAACCAATCCCCGGCGTCAAGGGTTTGTCTCCAGTAGATTTCGTCACCAGAACCGAACACCGAGGAGGCTGACAATTATCACCCACGGCAGTCACCCCGTCAGGAGGAACGCAAGAGGAGGAGGAGTAGGAGGAGTAGGGGGAGGAAAAGAGAGAGATGTAGGAAGAGCAGAGACAGGAGGAGCAGGAGGAGGAAAAGAGAGAAAGGTAGGAGGAGGAGGAAAAGAGAGAGAAGTAGCAAAATCAGTGGTAGGAGAAGGAGGAAGAAGAGTAGAGGCAGGAGGAGGAAAGAGAGTAGGAGGGAGTGTGTGGAGTGAAGAAAATGGAAGAGTTGAAACAGATAAAGAAGTGAAAAGAAAAAGGTTAATTGAAATAGACAAAGAAGGGGAAGGAAGAAGATTAATTGGAGTAGGAGTAAAAGGAGGAAGAAGAATACCACGAAGAAGAATAAGAGGAGACAGAAAAGGAGAAAGAAGGAGATTACTAGGAGCAACAATAGGAGGGGGAGTGAATAGAAGAGGAGATTGGAAATATAGAGATGATAATGATGATAATGATGATGATGATGGTGATAAGTCTTCCACGTGTGACTGTGACTTGGAGTGTGACTGTCACTTCACTTGTTACCAGTGTGGAGGGTGTCACAACAAAGAGGAGGACAGTGTGGAACAACCCCAGTATGATGAAGATGATGATGATGATGATGATGTGGAGCAAAATGGAGGTGAGATAATAAATGAGGGAGTGGAACAGGATGGAAGTGGAAGTGTGGAGGAAAATGTTGTAAGTGATGAAGAAGCAAAAATTGTGGAACAGATTGGAGTGGATGTAGGTGAGAGTGAAACACAACAAAGCTTAGAACAAACAATAGTGGTTATAATACCAAGTGTGGAACTAACAACACCTAATGTGGAACTAACAACAATGAGTGGACCAGAGAATGTTCAACAAATACCAACAATGCCACCACAAATTATAGAACAAGTAACAATAATGCCACCACAAACTATAGAACAAATAACAATAATGCCACCACAAACTATAGAACAAGTAACAATAATGCCACCACAAACTATAGAACAAATAACAATAATGCCACCACAAACTATAGAACAAGTAACAATAATGCCACCACAAACTATAGAACAAGTAACATTAGGTGAACAAATAACATTAAGTGAACCAGTGAGTGTTGAACAAATAACATTAGGTGAACCAGAAAGTGTTGAGCAAATAACAATAAAGGAACCACAAAGTGTTGAACTAATAACAATAAAGGAACCACAAAGTGTTGAACAAATAACAATAAAGGAACCACAAAGTGTTGAACAAATAACAATAAAGGAACCACAAAGTATAGAACAAGTAACATTAAGGGAACCAGAAAGTATAGAACAAATAACATTAAAAGAACCAGTAAGTGTTGAACAAATAACATTAAAGGAACCACAAAGTGTAGAACAAGTAACATTAAGGGAACCAGAAAGTATAGAACAAATAACATTAAAAGAACCAGTAAGTGTTGAACAAATAACAATAAAGGAACCACAAAGTGTTGAACAAATAACAATAAAGGAACCACAAAGTGTAGAACAAGTAACATTAAGGGAACCAGAAAGTATAGAACAAATAACATTAAAAGAACCAGTAAGTGTTGAACAAATAACATTAAGGGAACCAGAAAGTATAGAACAAATAACATTAAAAGAACCAGTAAGTGTTGAACAAATAACATTAAAGGAACCACAAAGTGTAGAACAAGTAACATTAAGGGAACCAGAAAGTGTTGAACAGATACCATTAGATGAACCACAAAGTGTTGAACAAATAGAAATAAGGCCACCACAAAGTGTTGAACAAGTAACTATTAGTGAACCACAAAGTGTTGAACAAATAGTATTTACTGAACCACAAAGTGTTGAACAAGTAACTATTATTGAACCACAAAGTGTTGAACAAGTAACTATTATTGAACCACAAAGTGTTGAACAAGTAACTATTATTGAACCACAAAGTGTTGAACAAGTAACTATTAGTGAACCACAAAGTGTTGAACAAATAGTATTTAATGAACCACAAAGTGTTGAACAAGTAACTATTAGTGAACCACAAAGTGTTGAACAAATAGTATTTAATGAACCACAAAGTGTTGAAGAAATAACAGTGGATAGAATAAAAAGTGTTGAACAAATAACATTAATTGCACCAACAAGTGCTGAACAGGTAACAATAAGTGAACCACAAAGTGCTGAACAAGTCACAGTGGATAAAACTCAAAGTGTTGAACCAGTAAAGTTAAGTGAACCACAAAGTGTTGAACAAGTAACGTTAAGTGAACCACAAAGTGTTGAACAAATAATAGTGGATGGAATACAAAGTGCTGAACAAATAACATTTGATGAACCACAAAGTGTTGAAAAGGTAACGTTGAGTGGGCTACAAAGTGTAGAACAAAAAACAATAGGGCCACCACAAAGTGTTGAACAAATAACATTAAAGGATCCACAAAGTGTTGAACAAATAACATTAAAGGATCCACAAAGTGTTGAACAAATAACAATAAAGGATCCACAAAGTGTTGAACAAGTAACATTAAAGGATCCACAAAGTGTTGAACAAGTAACGGTAAGTGAACCACAAAGTATTGAACAAGTAACATTAAAGGATCCACAAAGTGTTGAACAAGTAATAGTAAGTGAACTACAAAGTGTTGAACGAATAACATTAAGGGAACCAATCAGTGTTGAACAAATAACATTAAGGGAACCAATCAGTGTTGAACAAATAACAGTGGATGGAACGAGTGTTGAACAAGTAACATTAGGTGAACCACAAAGTGTTGAACAAATAACATTGGATAGAACAAGTGTGGAACAAACAACAACGAGTAGAACAGACAGTGTGGAACAATTGAGTGGATCAGAAAATGTGGAGATAAAAACAGTGGATGAAAGTGAAACAACAGATGTGGAACAATTTGGACTGAATGTGGAAGAAAATGGAGTGGATGATGATATACTGGATGTGGATGTGGATATAGAAGATGTGGATGAGGATATAAAGGATGTGGAAGAAAATGGAGTGGATGATGTTATACTGGATGTGGATGAGGATATACTGGATGTGGATGATGATATACTGGATGTGGAAGAAAATGAAGTGGATGATGATATACTGGATGTGGATGAGGATATAAAGGATGTGGATGAAAATGAAGTGGATGATGTGGATATACAGGATGTGGAAGAAAATGGAGTGGATATACAGGATGTGGAAGAAAATGAAGTGGATATACAGGATGTGGAAGAAAATGGAGTGGGTGATGTGGATAAACAGGATGTGGATGAAAATGGAGTGGATGATGTGGAAAAGAATGGGGTGGATGAGGATATATTGGATGTGGAAAAGAATGGAGTGGGTGATGTGGATATAAAGAATGTGGAAGAAAATGGAGTGGATGAGGATATTCTGGATGTGGAAAAGAATGAGGTGGATGAGGATATACTGGATGTGGAACAGAATGGAGTGGATGTGGATATACTGGATGTGGAACAGAATGGAGTAGGAGATGTGGAACAGAATGGGGTGGGTGATGATATACTGAATGTGGAAGAAAATGGAGTAGGTAATGTGGTTCAGGAAGGAGTGGGTAATGAGGAAGTGAATGGAGTGGGTGGTGTGGAAGTGAATGGAGTGGGTAATGTGAAAGTGAATGGAGTGGGTGGTGTGGAAGTGAATGGAGTGGATGGTGTGGAAGTGAATGGAGTGGGTGGTGTGGAACAGAATGGAGTCGATGGGGATATACTTGATGTGGAACAGAATGGAGTAGGCGATGTGGAACAGAATGGAGTGGGTAATGTGGAAATGAATGGAGTGGATGAGGATGTTTTGGATGTGGAACAGAATGGAGTTGATGAGGATATACTGAATGTGGAAGAAAATGGAGTGGGTAATGTGGTTCAGAATGGAGTGGATGATGTGGAAGTGAATGGAGTGGATGGTGTGGAAGTGAATGGAGTGGATGATGTGGAAGTGAATGGAGTGGATGGTGTGGAAGTGAATGGAGTGGGTAATGTGGTTCAGGAAGGATTGGGTAATGTGGAAGTGAATGGAGTGGATAATGTGGAAGTGAATGGAGTGGATGGTGTGGAAGTGAATGGAGTGGGTAATGTGGTTCAGGAAGGATTGGGTAATGTGGAAGTGAATGGAGTGGATGATGTAGAAGTGAATGGATTGGTTGATGTGGAAGTGGATGGAGTGGGTGGTGTGGAAGTGAATGGAGTGGATAATGTGGAAGTGAATGGAGTGGATAATGTAGAAGTGAATGGATTGGTTGATGTGGAAGTGGATGGAGTGGGTGGTGTGGAAGTGAATGGAGTGGGTGGTGTGGAAGTGAATGGAGTGGATGGTGTGGAAGTGGATGGAGTGGGTAATGTGGAAGTGAATGGAGTGGATGGTGTGGAAGTGAATGGAGTGGATGGTGTGGAAGTGAATGGAGTGGATGGCGTGGAAGTGAATGGAGTGGATAATGTGGAAGTGAATGGAGTGGGTGGTGTGGAAGTGAATGGAGTGGGTGGTGTGGAAGTGAATGGAGTGGATGGTGTGGAAGTGAATGGAGTGGATGGTGTGGAAGTGAATGGAGTGGGTGATGTGGAAGTGAATGGAGTGGGTAATGTGGAAGTGAATGGAGTGGGTAATGTGGAAGTGAATGGAGTAAGTGAAAATAAAACACAAAATGAAGAAGAGAATGACGAAATAGAAGATGAAGAAGGAATTGAGGAGGAAGGAAAAGGAGGAGAGGAGATAGGAGTTGAGAAGGAGGGAGGAGGAGGAGGAGGAGAAGAAGAAGAAGAAACTGGAGTAGAGGAGGAAGGAGGAGAAGAAGAAAATGGAGTTGAGGAGGAAGGCGAAGAAGGAATAGAGATAGAAGTAGAGGAGGGGGGAGGAGAAGAAAAAGAAGTGGGGGAGGAAGGAGAAGAAGAAGGAGAGGAGATAGAAGTAGAGGAGGAGGGAGGAGAAAAAATAGGAGTTGAGGAGGAAGGAGAAGAAGAAGGAGGAGGATATAGAGTGACAAAAAGACGATGGATATATTATGGAACTCAAGGTAACAAAGACATCACTTCACCCTCTGTCAAACTCATCCCTTCACGAGTACAACAACGACAACGACAACAAAGGGCACCCCGATCCACCAGCACCACCAGCAGGAGAATATTGACCTCCCGACGTCTACACAACACCATACAGAACTGCAGGTGTAGTGGTCAGTGTGGCTGCAAAAACAAGTGTATGTGTGAAGAGCTCTACTACCCCTGCCACTTTCAACAACCCACTAACACAACTACCACTACGACCACTACACCTAAACCCTACTCCACCACCACTACCACTACCACTACTACACCTAAACCCTACTCCACCACAACTACCACCACCACTACTACACCTAAACCCTACTCCACCACAACTACCACCACCACTACTACTACTACTACTACTACTACTACTACAACCCCTATACCCATACCGCCTCCAAAGATTGATGGTGGGTGTAAGAAAGAAGTGGTACCCATTATCCCGGAGTTCACCATAATTCACCCACCCCTGGTCAACGTTGTGTCACTTTTCGGTCTCCTCTTTGGGCTGGTTGCACTTGCTGTGATACCTGCTTTAGGAATAGCATCACTGTATACTCCTTTTCATCCACCACCACCACCACCACCATCACGACCACCTCTACTACTTCCACCTCTTCCACCACTACCGGTACTGCCTCGGCTACCCCCACCACCACCACATCCACCTCCACCTCCACTGCAACCCCCATTTCCACTGCAACCCCCATTTCCACTGCAACCCCCATTTCCACTGCAACCCCCATTTCCACCGCAACACCCACTTCCACCGCAACACCCACCTACACCACACCACCCACCTCCACCGCAACACCCACTTTCACCACAACACCCACCTCCACCGCAACCCCCACCTCCACCACACCACCCACCTCCACAGCAACACCCACCTCCACCTCCTTCTCAGTCCTACCCAACCCCATTCAGAGCAGCAATGGCCCTGGTACCCAACTGTAAGCCTCACAAATATCTGTACCTCAAACACCACCTACAGACTCTGATCCAGGGCAACACAGGTCGACCCCTTGACCCTCAGGTGCACGAACTGGTCAAGGCTATCATATTCTGCAAGGTGAGAGACAGAGCCGTATGCAAGAACGACGTTAGTGTTGACAATGGTGTGGTATGTACAGTCACGAGCACTAATAAGTATACAGCTTTGATTGAAGCTTTGAACAGTCCGGATACCAACGAAGTAATTCCAAATGGAGATCTTATTGTGTATTCATTTACTGTCTCTATGAATTCGAAGCACACCTGAATACTTATTAGTGCTCATGACTGTACCGGTATGATGACTCCACCATAGACACACTACAGAGCCATCGTACGGTTCCACACCATCGTCAACACCGCGGATCTTCTTGCATACGACACACAGACTGAATGACAAGTTCCAATTAGTAAAGGAGATAAGAAGTATAGGCTGTAACTATTATTTGGCATTTATATGTGTGTATTGACATATAAAGTCATGTTCCTATATTTTCAATGTAGTACTGTCCCTCTAATCTGATCTCTGACCCCTTGGCCTAACATCTGACACACTGACCTGACTTCTGAACCCCTTACCCGACCTTCCACTACCTGACATAACTTGACCCCTGACCTGACTTCTGATCCACTGATTTGACTGTAGCCTCCCCATGCACAGTTTGGTTCGGCAGAGGATCCCCCCGCCCTGGCCGCCCCCATCTACTGGAAAGGAGGCCCTGCTGATCTCAACAATCCCCCTTTGTGGCCTGGTGTGGTGAGTAGACCTTCCCTATCATTCTATCTGTGTGTTTGTTACTATATAGCAATGAGAGAATGTACAGATTGGAAATAGGCCACTCGTTCCATATTATTTTATACAATGACTAGATCTCTCTCTCTCTCTCTCTCTCTCTCTCTCTCTCTCTCTCTCTCTCTCTCTCTCTCTCTCTCTCTCTCTCTCTCTCTCTCTCTCTCTCTCTCTCTCTCTCTCTCTCTCTCTCTCTCTCTCTCTCTCTCTCTCTCTCTCTCTCTCTCTCTGTCTGTCTGTCTGTCTGTGTGTGTGTGTGTGTGTGTGTGTGTGTTGGCACGATAACAGACATGAATTCCTTTCCTTGCACCACCATCACAAAGAGTGCCAACAACACCAAATCCAGCCTTTATTCCCTTCGCCTCATGCCTGCCTTCCTTTCCCTCCCTCCCACCAGAGCCATCCAGCCCTCTTTGAGCACGATAATACCACGAGAGACGCTGATCTGACGGTGCCTCTGGGAGCTAAACCACCTGCCGATACACCCACGTCCTCCTACACTCAGATGTTTGGTTACGATGGTGCCACGATATTTTCTTCATATGGTGCCATGATGTCGTCTCCTCTCTATGGTGCTACGATGTCTCCTTCTGTGTATGGTGCCACAATATCTCCTCCCTATAGTGCCACGTTATCAAAACCTGAAGGTGCCACGATGTCTCCTGCTGATGGTGCATCTCCTGCGTATGGTGCCACAGTATATCCTCCTTATAGTGCCACAATATCTCCTCCCTATAGTGCCACGTTGTCCATGCCCAATGGTGCCACAATATCTCCTCCCTATAGTGCCACACAGTCTCCTGCTGATGGTGCCACAACACCTCCTCCTCCTCTCGATGCCAAAATAAACCTACTCCATGGTGACATTACAGTTCCTTCTACTGGTGGCACTCTAGCTCCTGCTGGTGGCTCTCTAACTTCTGTTGGTGGCACTCTAACTCCTGCTGGTGGCACTCTAACTTCTGTTGGTGGCACTCTAGCTCCTGTTGGTGGCACTCTAGCTCCTGTTGGTGGCACTCTAACTTCTGTTGGTGGCACTCTAACTCCTGCTGGTGGCACTCTAACTTCTGTTGGTGGCACTCTAACTTCTGTTGGTGGCACTCTAACTTCTGTTGGTGGCACTCTAACTTCTGTTGGTGGCACTCTAACTCCTGCTGGTGGCTCTCTACCTCCTGCTGGTGGAACTCTAATTCCGGCTGGTGGCACTCTACCTCCTGCAGGTGGCACTCTAACTCTTGCAAGTGGTGGAACTCTAACTCCTGCAGGTGGTGGTACTCTAACTTCTGCTGG
Source organism: Petrolisthes cinctipes (assembly GCA_033782935.1). Taxonomy (NCBI): domain Eukaryota; kingdom Metazoa; phylum Arthropoda; class Malacostraca; order Decapoda; family Porcellanidae; genus Petrolisthes; species Petrolisthes cinctipes. The sequence continues at coordinate 2,596 of JAWQEG010001972.1, read as the reverse complement.
TGGTACTCTAACTTCTGCTGGTGGTACTTTAACTTCTGCTGGTGGTACTTTAACTCCTTCTGGTGGTACTTTAACTTCTGCTGGTGGTACTTTAACTCCTTCTGGTGGCTCTCTAACTCCTGCTGGTGGCTCTCTGACTCCTGTTGGTGGCACTCTAATTCCTGGTGAAGCTCCGGTAACTCCTCCTGCTGGTATTTCAGTAGCTCTTCCTGTTGGTGCCATGATAGCTTCTTTTGGTGCTGCTCTCACTCCTGCTGGTGCTATAGTGCCTTCTGCTAGTGCCACGTTAGCTCCTGCTGGTGCCTCAGTAGCTCTTCCTGCTGGTGTTACAGTGCCTTCTGCTGGTGCTACGGTGCCTTCTGCTGGTGCTACGGTGCCTTCTACTGATGCTACTGTAACTCCTGCCAGTGCCTCAGTAACCCTTCCTACTGGTGTCTCGGCACCTACTCCAACCAGTGCCACGGTACCATCTCCTCCCGGTACAACAACATTACCTTTCCCTGATGGTACCACGGCAGCTATCCCTTCCAGTGCTACGGTGGCTTCTGCTGCTTTGGGTATTGCCGGATCCGCTGCCCTTGGTGTGGATAGTGATGAAGAACTTGACGGCCCTACCCCTGTGTCTACTGGTGGTGCTGAGGGTGTGGGTATTGCCGGTTCAGTTGCCCTTGGTGTTGATAGTGATGAAGATTTAGATGACCCTACCCCTGTGTCTACTGGTGGTGGCGCTGTAGGTATTGCCGGATCCGTTGCCCTTGGTGTTGATAGTGATGAAGAGCTAGACGGCCCTACCCCTGTGTCTACTGCTGGTGATGGTGTGGGTATTGCCGGATCCGCTGCCCTTGGTGTGAATAGTGACGAAGAGCTAGACGACCCTACCCCTGTGTCTACTGGTGGTGGCGCTGTAGGTATTGCCGGATCCGTTGCCCTTGGTGTGAATAGTGACGAAGAGCTAGACGGCCCTACCCCTGTGTCTACTGCTGGTGGTGTGGTGGTGGTGGTAGGTATTGCCGGTTCGTTGCCCTTGGTGTTGATAGTGATGAAGATCTAGACGACCCTACCCTGTGTCTACTTCTGCTGCTTTGGGTATTGCCGGTCCAGTTGCCCTTGGTGTGGATAGTGATGAAGAGCTAGACGGCCCTACCCCTGTGTCTGCTGCTGGTGCTGAGGGTGTGGGTATTGCCGGATCAGTTGCCCTTGGCGTGGATAGTGATGAAGAGCTAGATGGACCGACTCCCGTGCTTGATGGGGACGATCGTAATAAGTTCTTCTGTGGCGGTGCTCTCATCACCACACGTCACATCCTTACTGCCGCCCACTGTGTTGTGACTCAGAGGTGAGGAAGATTAATTGTGTGTAGCCAAACAGCATAGCAAACCTGTGTAATCAAACTGTGTAAATTATAGTCTCCTTCATAAACCAAACTCCATATATTATTGTCTCCTTCATAAACAAACTACCTTCATCATCACACTGCTTAAGTAATTTTTTACTACTTAATTAAGTTGTTTTGATGTTGTTATAAGATGTGATGTAGGGAAAATCCAGAAATCAATGTAAAATGAATTAGTTCATTTGTTTATGAGGGTGATGATATGAATGTAGGTAGAAATACAACCCTTTATAATTCATTCAGTGAAATGTAATGATGTATTCTTTGACCTGACCTGACTGAGCATACCTAACATGACCTGATCTGACTAACCATACCTGACCTGACCTGATATGACTAAAACATATCTGACTTGACCAGACCAAACTTAACCAAGCATACCTAACCCGACCTGACCCGACATAACTAATCATTCCTTAACTAATCTAACCTGACCTGAATTGATCCCCCTGACAGACCTGACGTGATCCGACTGGAGAACGGGACTTCACCATGACTTCAGATAGCCAAGCATATGATTACCCAGTGGCTCGCGTCATTAGACACCCACAATACAACCTTATCAACAACTACTTCGACATTGCTGTGAGTTTATATGGTAGAGTTGTAAGAGAAGTTAATATGGTAGAGTTGTATGAATAGTGATTATAATTATCTTGGTGCCTTCCTTCGACATTGTTGTGAGTAAATATGGTAGAGTTGTATGAGTAGTGATTATAATTATCTTGGTGCCTTCCCTCGACATTGTTGTGAGTAAATATATGGTAGAGTTGTACGAGAAGTTATTATAGTTATCTTGGTGCCTTCCCTCACTCATGCTACTCGTACTGCTTCTAATTATTCTGTATATTCTTCTTTTTCTTCTGTTGTTCTCCCATTTATTCTGTTTCTCCTTAGATAATAGGAAATATTTATTATTACACGGTTGCCTAATGTTGGTTGGTGTCTTGTCTTCCCTCACTGATGATATTGATGCTTCTTATTCTTATAATTTTCCTTGTCCTTTTTTTCGTCTGTTGTTGTGCCTTTTCTTCTTCTTTTCCTCCCCTTAGATAATAGGACACAATTTTACGTGGTTGTCTCCCAAACTGATAATGCTGCTGCTTCTTGTTTGTTGTAGTAATTCTGCTTTTTTTTTCTTCATTTACTCCTTAAAATAACAGGAAACATTATTATACGTTTGCCTAATGTTATGACCACAAC
>JAWQEG010001971.1:70000-75000 GCA_033782935.1 Petrolisthes cinctipes | reverse complement strand
CAACGTTAAGAATGGTTTGGAAAATTCACTTGTTGGAACTCTGTTTAGTGGCTCTCCAACACTCCCTGGACCCTGGTCCACCACTATCACCCATGGCTGTACAGGCCATACTAATAATAATAATAATAATGATAATAATAACAATAATAATAATAAAAAAAATATATACAGGGTGATTCAGAAATGCGTGCCGAAAATCCGCAGGTGTATTCCTGGCACATAATTGAATGTAAATTAGTCAATAACGATTTTGGAAATTCTCAATAGTTTATAAGTTATAGTGCCTTCAAGGTTTGAAGAGTGTGTTTAAATCTAGGGATTGTACCATAATCTTTCAGACATTTTGCTGTGACTGTACACTCTACAGCTTTTGTCATATTCTTTAGTAACTTTTACTGTGTTTCCAATGCCTTCATGGGAGTTAAGTAATTTCACACGTGTCTGAAAGATTATGGTACAATCCCTAGATTTAAACACACTCTTCAAACCTTGAAGGCACTATAACTTATAAACTATTGAGAATTTCCAAAATCGTTATTGACTAATTTACATTCAATTATGTGCCAGGAATACACCTGCGGATTTTCGGCACGCATTTCTGAATCACCCTGTATATACAGTACTACATTCCTGTTTTTTACACCACATAAATATAATAATAAAAATTTAAAAACTCCCCCCCTCAAAAAAAAAAAAAAAAAAAATATATATATATATATATATATATATATATATAATATTAATAATAATAAAGAAAACTTACATAAATTTTATCTTAATTTTATTCCTTTTTTGTTGTTGTTTTTTCCAGTGAGCCTGGCGTATAAAGTACAGGACCTTCCCGACGAACTGAACTCGATGCTGCCCGGCAATCCCTTACTGTACGTGGCCAAGATAGCCTCAGGGGACAGGGCCGTGGTGCGTGGCTTTGAAGACTACCACACATATATCAACAATGCAAAGATTATTGATGGAAACTTTGAATCTTTGGCGGCGGATGGTTCGAAACAGGTGAGGGGGTGGGTGGGGGTGGGTGTGAGGGAGTGGTGGGAGGGGTGGTGGGTGAGTGGGGGTGGGTGATAGGGGTGGTTGATGGGTGATGAGGGAGGAGTGGGGGATAGGGGTGATAAGTGATGGGGGTGAGGGAGGAGGGGTTGATGGGTGATGAGGGTGGGGTGGGGGGTGAGGGAGGGTGGGGGGTGGTGAGGGGGTGTTTTAAGCAGGTGATGATGAGTGGGGGGGGTGAGGGGTGGGGGGATGATGAGGGATGAGGGGAGATGGGGGGGGTTATGAGGAAGGGGGGTTTTGAGGATGGAGTTTTAAATTAAGTAGATGGTGAGGGAGGGGTTTTAAGTAAATGATGAGGGAGGGGATTTAAGTAGGTGATGAGGGAGGGGTTTTAAGTAGGTGATGAGGGAGGGGTTTTAAGTAAGTGATGAGGGAGGGGTTTTAAGTAGGTGATGAGGGGTGATGAGGTGGGCTGGGAGAGAGAGAGAGAGAGAGAGAGAGAGAGAGAGAGAGAGAGAGAGAGAGAGAGAGAGAGAGAGAGAAAGTAGGAAAGCATTGGGGTTTGAGAGGTTCTAAGTAGGTTCTAAGTATCATGTTAATTATTAATATTATTATCTCATTAATTCATCTGACTATCTTGTTACTATCATGTTAATTATTAATGTTACTATCACATTAATTAATCTTCCTATTTCATTAATTAATCTGACTATCACGTAAAGTATTAATGTTACCATCTCATTAATTAAACTACAATCACATCAATTATTAATATTACTATCACATTAATTAATCTACAATCACATCAATTATTAATATTACTATCACATTAATTAATCTACAATCACATCAATTATTAATATTACTATAACATTAATTAATCTACAATCACATCAATTATTAATATTACTATCACATTAATTAATCTGACTATGTTATTACAGTCATGCTAATTATTGCGTTAATCATCACATTAATTAATCCAACTTCCCCCCTGCCCCCCCTAACAGTACCTTCATATCGTGGACCAAGTCATCGCCCCTGCCTTACAATACAAAATCCCTGCCAACACCCCTGCTGACTACAAGAACCCTACCGCTGACAAACTCCTGCTGCGTCCTCACCTGTATGGACTGGAGGGACAGTACTCCATCTCGTAAGAACAGCTTGTGTCAAAACTGAATCAGAATTATTGAAAGTTAACGCCCTATGATTTGTTTTTTTGTGTGTGTGTGTGTGTGTGTGTGTCCAGTAAATCATATTGTTTTTTTCTGTTAACCTCCCTTATCTCTCTTACCTCCATCTTGTAAGACTTAATAACGGCTGTATTCAAGAACATTCGTGGTGTATACGATGCTTGGTACTGGTCTTGCATGTGGTTGTATTCAAGAACATTCGTGGTGTATACGATGGCTCCGTTAAATGAAAAACGGAGCCATCGTATCAGTACCATGGATGTTCTTTCATGTGGCTGTATTCAAGAACATTCATGGTGTATACGATGCCTTAGTACCGGTCTTGCATGTGGCTGTATTCAAGAACATTCATGGTGTATACGATGCCTTAGTACCGGTCTTACATGTGGCTGTATTCAAGAACATTCATGGTGTATACGATGCCTTAGTACTGGTCTTACATGTGGCTGTATTCAAGAACATTCATGGTGTATACGATGCCTTGGTACCGGTAAACGAAAAACGGAACCATCACATCAGTACCATGGATGTTCTTTCATGCGGCTGTATTCAAGAACATTCGTGGTGTATACGATGCCTTGGTACCAGTGCGATGGCTCCGGTAAACGAAAATCGGAACCATCACATCAGTACCATGGATGTTGTTTCTTGCATTTACCCTCTCTAGCCTATCAGTACAAGGAGACCTATACAGCCCGAGCTAAACAAGGATAGGTTCTATAGCAATCTGGCTGTGTTGGTTCCACTTTACCAATAATTATGCATATGCTAACATTAATAATCTTATAACAAGGGGCTACTGTAATCCAATTTTTATATTTGAGAACAGCTCGTGTCAAAACTGAATCAGAATTATTGAAAGTTAATGCCATATGATTTTTTTTTTTTTTTTGTGTGTGTGTGTACAGTAAATCATATTGTTTTTTGCTGTTAACAATAAATTTTCAGAATGTTTGAGAAGAGAGTGTAAAAGCTGAATGAAATTTTTGTTTGGGTGAGATCACAAATTATATGAATTTTTTTTAGGAATGTTAATATTTTTACCTTCACCAACTTTTCTATTACCCATAAATTTCAGGACGTTTGAGAAGAGAGTGTAAAAACTGAAGGAGATTTTTTTTTTTTTTTTTTTAGCGAGATCACAAGTCATATGAATATTTTTTAGGAATGTTAATATTTTTACTCTTACAAACTTTTCTATTACCCAAAAATTTCAGAACGTTTGAGAAGAGAGTGTAAAGACTGAATCAGAATTATTAAAAGTTCACGTCATATGAATTTTTTTTTAGGGTGTTTAGTTTTTTTTAGGGTGTTTAGTTTTTTTTAGGGTGTTTAGTAATCTCACGTATATTTTTTTATCCTCACCAACTTTTCTATTACCCAAAAATTTCAGAAGGTTTGAGAATAGAATGTAAAAACTGACGGAGATTTTTTTTTTTTTTTTTTTTTTTTTAGCAAGATCACAAGTCATATGAATATTTTTTAGGAATGTTAATTTTTTGACCCTCACCAACTTTTCTATTACCCATAAATTTCAGAACGTTTGAGAAGAGAGTGTAAAAACTGAAGATGCTATTTTTTTTTTTTTTTTGTTAGCAAGATCACAAGTCATATGAATATTTTTTAGGAATGTTAATTTTTTTTTATCCTCACCAACTTTTCTTTTACCCAAAAATTTCATAATGTTTGAGAAGAGAGTGTAAAAACTGAATCAGAATTATTAAAAGTTCACGTCATATGAATTTTTTTTAGGGTGTTTAGTTTTTTTAGGGTGTTTAGTAATCTCACGTTTATTTTTTGACCTCACCAACTTTTCTATTACCCAAAAATTTCAGGACGTTTGAGAAGAGAGTGTAAAAACTGACGGAGATTTTTTTTTTTTTTTTTTTTTTTTAGCAAGATCACAAGTCATATGAATATTTTTTAGGAATGTTAATATATTTACTCTTACCAACTTTTCTATTACCCATAAATTTCAGAACGTTTGAAAAGAGAGTGTGAAGACTGAATCAGAATTATTAAAAGTTCACATCATATGAATTTTTTTTTTAGGGTGTTTAGTTTTTTTTAGGGTGTTTAGTAATCTCACATATATTTTTTTACCCACACCAACTTTTCTATTACCCAAAAATTTCAGGACGTTTGAGAAGAGAATGTAAAAACTGACGGAGATTTTTTTTTTTTTTTTTTAGCAAGATCACAAATTATATGAATTTTTTTTAGGGTGTTTAGTAATCTCACGTTTATTTTTTTACCCACACCAACTTTTCTTTTACCCAAAAATTTCAGGACGTTTGAGAAGAGAGTGTAAAAACTGACGGAGATTTTTTTTTTTTTTTTTTAGCAAGATCACAAGTCATATGAATATTTTTTAGGAATGTTTAATTTTTTTACCCTCACCAACTTTTCTATTACCCATAAATTTCAGGACGTTTGAGAAGAGAATGTAAAGACTGAATCAGAATTATTAAAAGTTCACGTCATATGAATTTTTTTTTAGGATGTTTAGTTTTTTTTAGGGTGTTTAGTAATCTCACGTTTATTTTTTTATCCTCACCAACTTTTCTATTACCCATAAATTTTAGGACGTTTGAGAAGAGAATGTAAAAACTGACGGAGATTTTTTTTTTTTTTTTTTTAGCAAGATCACAAGTCATATGATTTTTTTTTAGGAATGTTAATTTTTTTTTACCCTCACCAACTTTTCTATTACCCAAAAATTTCAGGACGTTTGAGAAGAGAGTGTAAAAACCGAAGGATCTATTTTTTTTTTTTTTTTTTAACAAGATCACAAAT
>JAWQEG010001971.1:55000-67500 GCA_033782935.1 Petrolisthes cinctipes | reverse complement strand
TGAACAAAATCACAGGTATAATGAAAACCATAATGGAAGAAGAGGAAGAAGAAGTAAAGATAGAAGAATTCCACAGACTGGGGAAATTTGAAGAAAATAAAATGAGACCACTAAAGATAATTGTACAAAGTAGTAACATGGTAGAAACTGTATTGAGAAATGCCAGGAATTTGAAGGACTCTGAAGAATGGAACAAGATACAGGTAGCCAGATGCTTAACCAAGGAAGACAGAGAAATACTCAAAGAAAAAGTGGAAGAAGCAAAATGGAAGAACAGTGAAAGAACTGAAGAAGAGGAAAGACATTTTTTCTACAGAGTAGTGGGAATGCAAGTCAAAAAATGGTGGAGAAAAAGAGATGTCAACTAGGAAAAATATACAGAAATGAAAAAATAAAAATGATATACTCAAATGTAGATGGTATTGTATCTAAATTAACTGAAATTAAAGATGTTATACAAGAAGAAAAACCACAGATAATATGCTTCACAGAAACTAAGTTAAATAATAAAATAACAAATGATGTATTTAACCTGTGTGAATACAACATATGGAGAAAAGATAGAGTAGGAAAAAATGGAGGTGGAGTAATGATTTTAACCCATAAAAATTTAAAGGTAAACCAAACAGAATTACAGGTATCAGATAAAGTTGAATTAATAGCAGTAGATATTATAACACCAGAAGAAGTAATTACTGTTGCTACATTATATATGCCACCAAAGACAAGAACATGGGATAATAATGAATATTTAGAACTAATAAATTTCACAGAGAAGAACCTCAAAGAAATGTTACAAAGGATGGAAGACAAATCTCAAAGGTTAATATTAACAGGAGACTTTAACACCAATATAGATTGGAGAAATTATGAAGCAAAGGCAACAGAAAACCAATGGAATAGTAAATTACTAGATTTAATTCAAGACTTCTTGTTAACGCAACATATTACTAATAATACAAGAATAAGAGGAACGGATGAACCATCACTATTAGACTTAATATTTACTAGAAATGAAAATGAAATTAATAATATAGAATATAAACCACCATTAGGAAAAAGTGATCATGTTGTAATAAAGTGGGATTTCATAATATCATATGATATAGTAGAAGTCCAAGATAAACCAAACAAAATACAAAACTTTAAAAAAGGAAACTACAATGAATTAAAAAAGTATTTCAGAAATATTAATTGGAACGAAATGATAGACGTTGATAACATAAATGATCAATATTCAAATTTTTGCAAAATATATCAGGATGGAGTGAATAAATACATCCCAAACAAGAAACCACAAACTAACAGAATCAAACAATGGTTTAATGGCAAATGTATAGAAGCCAAGAAAAAGAGAGACACCTTATGGAACAGATTCAGAAGACATGGAAGTGAAAGAACATATAATAAATATAAAAGTGTAAGAAATGAATATACCAAGATAAGAAGAGAAGCCCAAGTGGAATACCAAAAAGATATTATTAATAAAAGTAAGGAACAACCAAAACTATTCTACAGTTACATCAAAAGCAAAACAAAAATAAAGGACAAAATTCAAAACATAATGGATGAAGGAAAAATATATACAGAAGAAAAAGAAATTTGTGAAATATTAAATACAAAATTTCAGTCGGTATTCACTAAGGAAAATGTATTCACACCAGAAGAAAATACGAACACAAACACGTATGAACTAAAAGAGTTTGAGGTGAGCAGATTAGAAATAGAGAAAGAGTTAGAAGCTGTGGATAAAACTAAAGCAAGTGGACCTGATGAAATTTCATGTTGGGTATTAAAAGAATGTGCTAAAGAACTAAGTAAGCCATTATTTATAATATTTCAAAACTCATTACAACAAGGAAAATTACCAGAAAGTTGGAAGCAAGCAAATATAGTCCCATTATTTAAGAAAGGAAATAGACAAGACCCACTTAACTATAGACCAGTATCACTAACAAGTGTAGTATGTAAAATTATGGAAAAAATTATAAGAAAAAATTGGGTTGAACACCTGGAGAAAAATGATATGATAACAGAGAGACAATTTGGGTTTAGGAAGGAAAGATCATGTGTTACAAACTTACTAAGTTACTATACGAGAATATCAGAAAAAATACAAGAAAGAGAAGGATGGGTGGATAGTATTTACCTAGACTTTAAAAAAGCCTTTGACAGAGTTCCACACAAAAGACTTATATGGAAATTACAACATAAAGGAGGAGTGAACGGAAAACTACTAAAATGGATGGAAGATTTCCTTGAAGGAAGAAAAATGAGAACAGTACTAAGAGGGAACTATTCTCCATGGCTGAAGGTGATAAGTGGAGTTCCTCAAGGCTCAGTATTGGCACCAATAATGTTCTTAATATATATAAATGATATAGAAGTAAATAGTACAGATGGCACTTACATGAATATGTTTGCTGATGATGCAAAGGTACAAAGAACAATTAATAATGAAGACTGCTGTAAAAAGTTACAAGATGACTTGGACAAAATGGTAGAGTGGAGTAATAAATGGCAGATGGAGTTTAATGCAGATAAATGTCATGTTATAAAGTTTGGAAAAAGTGAGAAAAGACCAAATTGGCAATACAAACTTGGAAACAAAATATTAAATGAAGCAGAGAAAGAAAGAGACTTAGGGGTAATGATAAATAAGAAATTAACACCAGATGATCATATAAATGAAAAAGTGAGAAGCATGTATGCATTGTTAGCAAATATGAGAGTGGCCTTCACTTATATAGATGAAGAAATGGTCAAGAAAATAATAACATCCTTTATAAGGCCTACCTTAGAATATGCTGCAGTAGTATGGAACCCACATTTAAAGAAACATATCACTAAATTAGAAAAAGTACAAAGAGCAGCAACAAGATGGCTACCAAGTCTAAGAGAACTAAGCTATGAAGAAAGACTAAAGAAACTAAAATTACCCAAACTAGAAGAAAGACGAAAGAGAGGAGATATGATTATGGTTTACAAATCTGTCACAGAAAAAGAAAAGATAGATATAGATAACTTATGTCAACAAGGAATACCTACAATGAGAGGACACAGTAAGAAATTAATTAAAAGAAGAGGAGATAAAGATGTACAGAAATATAGCTTTCCAAATAGAGTAATAGACGAATGGAACAAATTACCAGAAGAAGTGGTGTGTGTCAAAAACATACATAACTTTAAAGAAAAATATGATAATTGTGATTTAAAATACGGGACATTACGAGCTTGACTCAATCCTGTAAAGATACAAATAGGTAAGAACAAATAGGTAAGAACACACACACACAAACACACACAAACACAAACACACACACACACACACACACACACACACACACACATAGGGTCCCTTAAGGTGGTAATTCACTTTTGTTACATTGGAGTGCCTTGATTCCTCCAAAGTATGCCAGGAAACAACAGGACCAGATGAACAAAAATAATGGTGTTTGTTCTGTTGTTGTTGCTTGGAATAGTTTGGAGGATTCAGTTGCTCCATCAGAAAATTGGAGGTTTCGGAGTCCTTTAAACATTGCCACGAAACACACACACACACACACACACCTATATGGAAGGAGCTTGTTTCATCCTTCAAATATTGCAATGAAACACACACACACACACACACCTATATGGAAGGAGCTTGTATAGAAGCCTGCAACACACACACACACACACACACACATCATCTCATCGTACCATACACACACACACACACACACACATCATCTCATCCTACCATACACACACACACACACACACACACACATCATCCCATCCTACCATACACACACACACACACACACACACACACACATCATCTCATCCTACCATACACACACACACACACACACACACAAATATCATCTCATCCTACACACACACACACACGCACACACATCATCTCATCCTACCATACACACACACACACACACACATCATCTCATCATACACACACACACACACACACACACACACACACACAAATATCATCTCATCCTAACCCTATATTTCAGGTGTATCTGTTTTAAATGTCTGCAACTGTACATTATTATTATTATTATTATTATTATTATTGTTATTATTATTGTTATTATTATTGTTATTATTGTTATTATTATTATTGTTATTATTATTATTATTATTATTATTATTATTATTATTATTGCTATTATTATTGTTATTATTATTATTATTATTATTATTATTATTATTATTATTATTCTGTAGGTAAAATTTAGCCTAAGGTTTTGAAGTCGTGTTTTAATCTTTTTCTGCCAATTTTCATCGCACTTTATAGAATTTTGTTTTTACACTTTTTTTATATATAATTTTTTTTGGTATGTTAATTTTCCTGTTTAGCATAGAACATACAAACATACATACATATATATTTATACTGTACATACATACATACATACATACATACATTACATACATACATGCATATCATTATACTTCAAAAAAAAAAAATTGCATCTTTCATCTTAAGAAAATAGAAATGCATCTTCCAATTAAAAAAACACACACACACACACACACACACACGCTCATCTTTCAACTTAAAAAAAACAAATTAATAAATGCATCTTTCAACTTAAAAAAAAAAATAATCAATGTATCTTTCAACTTAAAAAAAAAAAAAAATTGCATCTTTCATCTTAAAAAAAAAAAAAAAAAAAAAAAAAAAAAATCTTTCATCTTAAATAGCATAAAATTTTGTGTCCGAGATACAGTTATATATTTATACAGATACATTTTTATATTTATCTTGAATAATTAAGGACCCTGTGATTGTGTATGAGAATTGGAGGCTTCTGATTCCTCCTGACTATGCCACGAAACAAACAAGCTCCTTCTATATAGGTGTGTGTGTGTGTGTGTGTATGTGTGTTTTGTGTGTGTGTGTGTGTGTGTGTCGTGGCAATATTTGAAGGACTCATTTACCTCCAATTTTCTGACTACATCACACACACACACACACAAAACACACACACACACACACACACACACACACACACACACACACACACACACACACACACACACACACACACACACCACACACACACACACACACACACAAAACACACACACACACACACACACACACAGACACACACACACACACACACAGGGTCCTCAAAAAATACCCCAGGAAACAGGACCAGATGAACAAAAAATAATAATGGTGTTCTTTGGTTTTTTTGGAGGACTAATTTGCTCCGGATTTACCAACACTGTATCCTCCCTTTATTTAATTGAAGCACATAATAATTAATAGTTCTACTAAAAAAAAAATACTCAAAATTATTTATTGGAAAAATCTCCGAGGCGTATTAATTAATAATAATAATAATCTTTTGAAATAATTTTGAGTACTTTATAATAATGTATAAGATGTCAGTCATTTATTTCATTTTATTATTATTATATCAAAATTTATTCCATATTTTTATTATAATATCATGAAATTTATTCCATATTATTGTTATATCATAATATTTATTCCATATTATTATTATATAATAATAATATTTATTCCATATTATTATTATTACATCATAAAATTTATTTCATTTTATTATTATTTTATCATGAAATTTATTCCATATTATTATTATAAAATAATAAAATTTATTCTATATTATTATTATAAAATAATAAAATTTATTCTATATTATTATTATATAATAATAAAATTTATTCCATATTATTATTTTATCATAAAATTTATTCCATATTTTTATTATTATATCATAAAATTTTATCCATATTATTATTTTATCATAAAATTTATTCCATATTATCATTATTTTATCATACAAACATTAATTTCAGCTTTATAAGAATATGCACATTTTCTTCATAAATCTATTAACTTAATCCGTGTGTGTGTATGTAATCCTTCTTTTAAATACATACATAGATTTCTGTATTCTCTCAATCATTTATTACAAATTATTATTATTATATTATACAAACATTAATTTCAGCTTATAAAACTATGCACATTTTCTTCATTAATCTTTTTAATTATTCTGTGTATGTGTGTAATCCTTCCTTTAAATAATTAAGGACCCTGTGATTGTGTATGAGAATTGGAGGCTTCTGATTCCTCCTAACTATGCCATGAAACAAACACGCTCCTTCATTATAGGTGTGTGTGTGTGTGTGTTAGAGAAGGAGGGAGAGATAATATGTGTGTGTGTGTGTGTGTGTGTTTGGAGGCTTCTGATTCCTCCTGACTATGCCATGAAACAAGCTCCTTCTCTATAGGTGTGTGTATGTGTGTGTGTGTGTTTCATGACAATATTTAAAGGATGCCATGAAACAAACTCCTTCAATATAGGTGTGTGTGTGTGTGTGTGTGTGTTTCATGGCAATATTTGAAAGATGCCATGAAACAAAATCCTTCAATATATGTTGTTGTGGATGGTGTGTGGAGTGGAAGAGTAGAATTAGTGTCTGGGTTGCCTCAAGGTAGTATCTTAGGACTGTTGTTGTTGTTCCTACTGTTTACCTTGGCGTGTGTGTGTTGGGAGATCACTCATTGTTACTGTGGTGTTTTAACTCCTTTGTGTTGACTCTGTTGGAATCTCAAGTTGCTGGATAGGATTGTTTCTAATGCTAATTTTCTTACCGGCGGTTTACTTAATTGTAATCTGAGTCACCGTCGTTGTGTTGCATCATTGTACATGCTGTTCAAGATCAGAAGTAATGTGCTGCATCCTCTTAACTCCTCTCTGCCACCTCTGTATTGTAATCTGAGTCACGGTTGTTGTGTTACATTATTATCATCATTGTACATGCTGTTCAAGATCAGAAGTAATGTGCTGCATCCTCTTAACTCCTCTCTGCCACCTCTGTATTGTAATCTGAGTCACGGTTGTTGTGTTACATTATTATCATCATTGTACATGCTGTTCAAGATCAGAAGTAATGTGCTGCATTCTCTTAACTCCTCCCTGTCACCTCTGTATGTTCCAGCTCGTGTAACTCGTGGTGCATTGGACTCCCATAGGTTTACTTACATATTGCCGTGCTGTAGAACCTGTCAGTACAGTCAATCATTTGTCTCTAGGTGTGTGTCTCTGTGGAATGGCTTTGGTGAACCTATCTTTGTATTGCCACACTGTAAAACCTATCAGTATAGTGTATGGTTTGTCCCTTGGTGTGTGTCATTATACATAGGTTTACTTATGTATTGCCGCACTGTAGAACCTGTCAGTATAGTGTATCGTTTGTCTCTCGGTGTGTGTCTCTGTGGAATGGCTTTGGTGAATCTATCTTTGTATTGCCGCGCTGTAAAACCTGTCAGTACAGTCGATGGTTTGTCCCTAGGTGTGTGTCTCTGTGGAATGGTCTTAGTGAATCTGTCTTTAATGGTGTAGGACTGGTGGTTGGCTTCAAGAGTATAGGGCTAATATGTTTTTACTAAACTAACTACTCATCTTTTTTTTTCTCTCTAAGCTGTCTTCTTTTCTTGAGGGGGGGGCTAGGGGGGGGGGCTGGGGGGGTCCTTGGATTGATAGAAGGCTTCCGTTCTCTCCCAGCTTTGTGTCTCTGGTCTAATTTTAATAGTAATAATAATAAGTGTGTGTGTGTGTGTGTGTTTCATGGCAATATTTGAATGATGCCATGAAACAAACAAACTCCTTCAATATAGGTGTGTGTGTGTGTGTGTGTGTGTGTGTATATGTTTCATGGCAATATTTGAAGGACTCATTTACCTCCAATTTTCTGACTACATCACACACTGTTCTGTATTGTATGGCCGTTATTCAAGAACGCTCGTGGTGAATACGATGACATGGTGCCGGTACGATGGGAGAAACGATTATTGAGCCACCATGGTACCGGCACCACACCATCGTAAACACCATGGATGTTCTTGAATAACGACACGACCGTAGTTTCTCTAGTAGAACTCAAAAAAATTTATTGTAAAATCGCATGATATAATTTGTTTAAGGGGGTGCGGGTGTAGGGGGACAGGCTTGGGGGGGGGGGACTGTGGGGGGGTGCGGGAATATGGGGACAGGCTTTGGGGGGGGGGACTGTGGGGGGGTGCGGGAATAGGGGGACTGGGGGGGGGGTGCAGCAATAGGGGGACAGGCTGGGGGGGGGTGCGGGAATAGGGGGACAAGCTTGGGGTGGGTAGAAAGCCTGTAACCTATTCCCGCACCCCCCTAACCCCCTCCCCCCCTCGCCAAGCCTGTCCCCCTACTCCCGCCCCCCCCCTAAACCCCCCCTACCAAGCCTGCCCCCCTACTCCCACACCCCACCAAGCCTATCCCCCTTTTCCCGCAACCCCCGAAGCCTGTCCCCCTACTCCCGCACCCCCCTAAGCGCCCCCCCCCTATACCAGAACCCCATTAATTGGTTTAGATTAATAATAAATTGCTTGCGTTTTTTTTTTTTTTTCTTGTCTGTCAATGTTTAGAAAAAGAATGTTCATTATATAATTATTATGACCCGAGTTTGGTTTCTGTGTTTGTGTGTTTGTTTGTTTGTTTGTATACTTTGTTCCACACATTGTTTTTTTTTTTTGTTCTTACTGTTGTTGTGATTGTACATTTTATTGTTATTAATTAATTAGTCATTGATTTATGGTAATGGTATGTACAGTTATGAGCATTAATAAATATACAGGTGTGCTTTGAATACCTCTAAGAGACAGACAGTAAATAAATGTACAATAACATCTCCATTGTACAGTTACCAGCATTAATAAGTATACAGGTGTGCTTTGAATACCTATAGACAGTAAATAACGAGCATTAATAAATATACAGGTGTGCTTTGAATACCTCTAAGAGACAGACAGTAAATAAATACACAATAACATCTCCATTAGAATTAGATTAACCAAAGCTGTATACTTATTAGTGCTCGTGACTGTACAATATTTTATTTATGTTGTCTTAAATACAGTTATATATTATATATATATATATATATATTTTTTTTTTTAGGCACATCTCGAGTTTTATATATGAAAGAAACTTGCTTGATCAATTTTATTCATTTTTTTTATAGCATTTAATTACTTATTTACCATTATTAATATGTATATATGTATACACACGTATATGTATATATGTATTGTACAGCTGCTGCCCTATAGAAAAATACACTATGACCATTTAGGGCCGTAATATAAGTTGGTATTTATTTATATATAATTAAGAAATTCACCGTGACAAATATTTTATCTGGTAACACATTCCAAAAATCCATGGAAGGAGTGGTGTGGGAACTCTGAGGATCTTTCTTTTCATTTTGGTTTTGTGTATACATTAATATTATTATCTTTATTATTATTATTATTTCTTCTTCTTTTTTTCGGTGCTACATTTCTCCCCCAATTTTTTTTTTTTTTTTTTTTTTTTTTTTTTTTTGACATCTGAACCAGGTTACTTATTTTTATTACATGCATTTTTCCTTATTATTATTATTATTATTATTATTATTATTATTATTATTATTAACTTTTGCCTTTTTTCAGTGTTGTCTTTTCTCTTCCTTTTTTTTTTTTTTTTTTTCCGTTTTTTTTTTTTTTTTTTTTTTTTTTTTTTATTAATAATAATATTGCACTGCCATAAGCTACATACTTAGTAATACGGAATATGTATAGGCTGCGTATTTTTGCATAGTACTGTATGGTAGGGTTCCTTGATATGATGTTAATTAATGATGAATAATATACGCTAGAATAAATTAATTAATAAATAAATAAATTATACACTTTTTTTTTTCACTCTGACTGATTTTTTATAATACGTAAAAAAATTAATTAATTATTATCATAAAACCACAAGAATTAATTTTATAGATAACAGTAATTCGCTTTTTTTTTTCTTTTTTTTTTTTTAAGTAGATAGACAGAATATTTTTTTTTTTTTTAATTATTATTATTTTTTTTATTTTTTATTTTTTTTATGTGTACTGTATCGTGGAAAAAAGTACAGTACAGTACATCAATAAACATTACATTTATCACAGGCACAAAATTTTGGAAAATACTGTATATACAAATTTTAGAATAGACGGTATATATAAATTTTAGAATATACTGTA
This sequence comes from Petrolisthes cinctipes, assembly GCA_033782935.1. NCBI lineage: Eukaryota > Metazoa > Arthropoda > Malacostraca > Decapoda > Porcellanidae > Petrolisthes > Petrolisthes cinctipes. Next base: position 57,411 of record JAWQEG010001971.1, on the reverse strand, counting down.
TATAAAAATTTTAGAATATACAAATTTTAGAATATACAAATTTTAGAATAGACGGTATATATAATTTTTAGAATATACTGTATATAAAAATTTTAGAATATTCAAATTTTAGAATATACAAATTTTAGAATATTCAAATTTTAGAATATACAAATTTTAGAATATTCAAATTTTAGAATATACCGTATATAAATTTTTTAGAATATACCGTATTTTAGAATATACAAATTTAAGAAAATACCGTATATACAAATTTTAGAATATACAAATTTTACAATATACAAATTTTAGAATAGACCGTATGTAATTTTTTTGAAGTACTGCAGTACAATTTTCCTTTATTGATATGGAATTTTTTTTTCTTTTTAAATGCTGTACTGTATGTATGTATAAATATATATATACGTTTTTTTTTTTTGTAATAGACATCATATCAAACGAACACCTCGGCAATACGCAAAAAATACGCTTCCTGTTTTGACCAGAAAAAAAAAAAAAAACGAAAAATAAAAAAAAAATAAAAACAGACATATTTTTTTTTTTTTAATATTTCATTGGAATATTGAGCATCTTATTTATCTTATTTTCTCTTTGTTTTTTCCTCTCTACCCACTGCTTCCAACTTGAAACTTTTGGTGAGTATAAGAAGGAAGGATGTGCCTATATATAAAAAAAAAAAAAAAAAAAAAAAAAAAAAAAAATCGACAATAAAAAATCGACAGAATATACAAAAAATAAAAAAATGACGACGACAACAACAACGACGACAACAAAATAATTTAATTAATTGTTTGTTTATATCTTAATTATTATCTTGTTGCACCTTTCCTCACCTTTTTACTACTAATAATTAATTAATTAATTAATAAAAAAATGGGGGTAATTAATTCACTTTTGTTACATTGGAGTAACTTGATTCCTCCAAAATATCCAAGGAAACGAAAAAAAAAAAAAAAAAAAAACAGGACCAGAGTTAAAAAAAAAAAAAAAATGCAAAAAATAAAATAAAAAAAAAGTAGAAAAAATAAAATAATAATATAAAAAAAAAGTAGCTAAAATAAATTAATAATAATACTAATGGTGTTTTTCTGTTGTTGCCTGGAATAGTTTGGAGGAATCGATTGCTCCAAATTTACCAACACTGAATTAAATTTTCCCTCTCCCTCTTAAGGACAAATTATTATTTTTATTATTATTATTATTATTATTGTTATTATTATTGTTATTATTATTATTATTATTATTATTATTTAGCGGGTGAATTGGTGGGCTTTTGCTTCCTCCTAAATAAGACACGAGGCAACAGACAGACAGACAGAGAGACAGACAGACACACAGACAGAGAGACAGAAAAAACAGACACAGACACACAGACAGAGAGACAAACAGACACAGACAGACAGACAGAGAGACAGACAGACAGATAAACAGGCAACAGACACACAGACAGACAGACATAGGGTTGATTCCACAGTGATATTGGTTTGTTAGCTTCCCAACCAACCAACCACACTTGTAAGGCTTCATTATTTTAGGGTTGATTCCACAGTGATATTGGTTTGTAAGCTTCCCAACCAACCAACCACACTTGTAAGGCTTCATTATTTTAGGGTTGATTCCACAGTGGTATTGGTTTGTAAGCTTCCCAACCAACCAACCACACTTGTAAGGCTTCATTATTTTAGGGTTGATTCCACAGTGGTATTGGTTTGTTAGCTTCCCAACCAACCACACACACTTGTAAGGCTTCATTCATTATTTTCCAAAAGCTGAGTATCCACATTCACAAAATCTATCCAACAGTTAAATAATAATAATAATGATCACTGTATAGTTTACTCACCAAATTCGTTAAATAATTCACCCATAAGTCATTAACACGGCTAATATTCTTTCGTTTGCGTGCTTACTAACCAATACCAACCACTGTGGAATCGACCCAGACAGACAGACAGAAAAACAGACATACACACACACACAGACAGACAGAGAAACAGACATACACACACACACACAAAGACAGACATAGAGATAGACAGACTGACAGACAGACAAAAACAGACATACACACACACACACACAGAAAAACAGAAACACACACACACACACACACAGACAGAAAAACAGACACACACACACACAGACAGACAAAAAAACAGACACACACACACACACACACACACACACATAGAGATAGACAGACTGACAGACACACACACACACACACACACACACACACACACACAGACAGAGACAGAAAAACACACACACACACACACACACACACACACACACACACACACACACACACACACACACACACACACACACACACACACAGACAGACTGACAGACTGACAGACAGATATAATCATCCTCTATAATAATTAAGTTGCATTGAAGTGATGTTT
>JAWQEG010001971.1:35000-50000 GCA_033782935.1 Petrolisthes cinctipes | reverse complement strand
GTAACGAAATTTTTGTTGCCAACTGTCCACACCACACCAGCACCACTCTGGGACCACTCCTTTAAAATGACTAATTACATATTTGACATGGATTTATTTATTCTATAATTATGGTGTGTGTATATACTGTGATCACGGAGATGTTACTAAGGTTGGTGAATATATTGTCCAGCCAGAGTGAAATAATAAGTGCTTAGAATTTGTGTGAAGGATTGACTGCTTTCTGCTTGTTGTATATATAAATCTGTAGTTCACGGCATTGCCACACCACCATCTCCCAACCTTTATTTTAATTAGGCTTTGAGTCCAGCCAGAACACGTACCACTCGGCCACCTCCGCTAATGTAGGAAAAATTATCAACTAAATATATATCCACCAACTCCAAAAAAGTGTGAAATAAAATGATAGAAATGTAGGAAAAATTATCAACAAAATTATCCACCAGTTAAAAAAATGTGAGATTGAATTATAGAAATGTAGGAAAAATTATCAACAAAATAATAATAGTAATGTAGAAAAAATTATCAACAAAATTATAGAAATGTAGGAAAAATTATCAACAAAATTATAGAAATGTAGGAAAAATTATCAACAACAAAACTATTTAGCAATTCCAAAAAGTGTGAGATAGAATGATAGAAATATATGAAAAATTACCAACAAAATTATAGAAATGTAGGAAAGATTACCAACAAAAATGTAGAAATGTACGGTAGGAAAAATTATCAACAAAAAAATATTTAGCAATTAAAAAAAAAAAAAAAAAAGTGTGAAGCTGATTGTCCACCATTTTTTTTTTTTTTTTTTTTTTTTTTACTTTTCGGCAGGATTCGCACCACGCCAACATCCAGGACCTAATTGACAAGCAGGTGGTCCACGGCCATGTGATTCCGGACCATGTGTTGTTCACCCGGACCGTTGAGAAGCCCACCGACCAGTTTGAGAGCATGGCGTTCTCGGATAACCTCAAAGTGGTCTTGTTCATGGAGAATGTTACACGGCCCGATAGTAATGTTATGACGTGTGAGTTGACGACGCTGTGTGTGTGTTTTGTTGTGTTTTGACGTGTGAGATTATGAGATAGTGTTTGTGTTTTATTATTATGTTTTGACGTGTGAGTTGACGAGGCTGTGTGTGTGTTTTATTGTTATGTTATGATGTGTGAGTTGACGAGGCTGTGTGTGTGTTTTATTGTTGTGTTTTGATGTGTAAGTTGACGACGCAGTGTTTGTATATGACGGTGTTTGTGTTTTATTATTGTTTTTATATGATAATGTTTGTGTTTTGATGTGTGAGTTGACGAGGCTGTGTTTGTGTTTTAATGTTATGTTTTGACGTGTGAGTTGACGAGGCTGTGTTTGTGTTTTATTATTGTGTTTTGACGTGTGAGTTGATGAGGCTGTGTGTGTTTTATTGTTGTGTTTTGACGTGTGAGATTATGACAGTGTTTGTGTTTTAATATAATGTTTTGACGTGTGAGTTGACGAGGCAGTGTGTGTGTTTTATTATTGTTTTTATATGATAATGTTTGTGTTTTGATGTGTGATTTGATGAGGCAGTGTTTGTGCTTTATTGTTGTTTTATATGATAATGTTTGTGTTTTGATGTGTGAGTTGACGAGGCTGTGTTTGTGTTTTATTGTTGTGTTTTGACGTGTGAGATTATGAGACAGTGTGTGTGTTTTATTGTTATGTTTTGATGTGTGAGTTGACGAGGCTGTGTTTGTGTTTTAATGTTATGACGTGTGAGTGGATGAGGCAGTGTGTGTGTTTTATTGTTATGTTTTGACGTGTGAGTTGACGAGGCTGTGTTTGTGTTTTTATTATTGTTTTTATATGATAATGTTTGTGTTTTGACGTGTGAGATTATGAGGCAGTGTTTGTGTTTTATTATTGTGTTTTGACGTGTGAGATTATGAGATAGTGTGTGTGTTTTGATGTGTGAGATTATAAGGCTGTGTGTGTGTTTTATTGTTATGTATGATGTGTGAGTTAACGAGGCTGTGTTTGTGTTTTAATGTTGTGTTTTGATGTGTGAGATTATGAGATAGTGTGTGTGTTTTGATGTGTGAGATTATGAGGCTGTGTTTGTGTTTTATTATTGTGTTTTGATGTGTGAGATTATGAGACAGTGTGTGTGTTTTGATGTGTGAGATTATGAGATAGTGTGTGTGTTTTATTATTGTGTTTTGACGTGTGAGTTGACGAGGCAGTGTTTGTGTTTTATTATTGTGTTTTGATGTGTGAGTTGATGAGGCAGTGTGTGTGTTTTGACGTGTGAGTTGATGAGACAGTGTTTGTGTTTTATTGTTGTGTTTTGATGTGTGAGATTATGAGATAGTGTGTGTGTTTTGATGTGTGAGTTGATGAGATAGTGTGTGTGTTTTAATGTTATGTTTTGATATGTGAGTTGATGAGGCAGTGTTTGTATATGACGGTGTTTGTGTTTTATTATTGTTTTTATATGATAATGTTTGTGTTTTGATGTGTGAGTTGACGAGGCTGTGTTTGTGTTTTATTATTGTGTTTTGACGTGTGAGATTATGAGATAGTGTGTGTGTTTTGATGTTATGTTTTGATGTAAAAAGGGGCAGTGTTTGTATTTTATTATTGTTTTTATATGATAATGTTTGTGTTTTGACGTGTGAGTTGATGAGGCTGTGTGTGTTTTATTGTTATGTTTTGACGTGTGAGATTATGAGGCAGTGTTTGTATATGACAGTGTTTGTGTTTTATTGTTGTGTTTTGACGTGTAAGTTGATGAGGCTGTGTGTGTGTTTTATTATTATGTTTTGACGTGTGAGATTATGAGGCAGTGTGTGTGTTTTATTGTTATGTTTTGACGTGTGAGTTTATGACAGTGTTTGTATTTTAATGTTATGTATGGTGTGTGAGTTGACGACGGTGTTTGTGTTTTGACGTGTGATTTGATGAGGCAGTGTTTGTATTGTTGTTGTTTTTGTATGATAACGTTTATTTTGTTATTGTTCTATGATAATGTTTGTATTGTTATTGTTATATTATTGTTTTCATTGTTATTAATTTCTCCTTCCCTTCTCTCTCTCTCTCTCCCCTCCCATTCCCCCCTACTCCCTCATCTCTCCCCCCACCCCCTCTCCCTACTCCCTCACCTCTCCCCCCACCCTCTCACCCTCCCTCTCTCCCCCCCTTCTCCCTCTCCCTCGGCCAACAGATTACGTAAAGAGTAACATCGTGGCTGGAGACGTATCCCACGAGAAAGGTACCGCCATGGCTCGGATACCTAAGGGGAATATACCCGTCAAGAATGGAGTCGTACATCTCATTGATCGACCGCTGATGATTGTAGCCTCAACCATTATCTCATATCTCCAGGTAAGTTGTTTATTATTATTATTATTGTGAATTAATATACTCCTACTCCTACTACTACTAATACTCCTACTACTAATAATAATGATACTAAAACTAACATTACTACTACGACTCCTACTACTACTACTAGGCTACTACTACGACTCCTACTACTACTAGGCTACTACTACTACTACTCCCACTAATAATAATAATAACAATACCACAACTACAATTACTACCACTCCTACTCCTCCTCCTACTCCTCCTCCTACTATTACTACTACTACTACTACTACTACTACTACTACTACTACTACTACTACTTCTAATACTAATAATCTCCTCCCCAACACAGGAAAAGGATGGCCAGCTCTCCAAGTTCCACAACCTGATGCGTGAACATTACCAAGACATGATTCACGAGTTGATGGTGGAGAAGGATAGAACTCTGTTTGCTCCCTCCAACACAGCCTTCAGAATGGTCAACCAGGAACGTCTACAGAAGGTTAGTACTGTAAGGAGAGTTAGTGTTATGGGGTTAGTAAGTAGAGTTAGAGTTTAATTATGGGTAACTCTACTTCAGAATGGTCAACCAGGAACGTCTACAGAAGGTTAGTAATGAGGAGAGTTAGTGTTATTTTATGGGTAAGTAGAGTTAGTAAGGTTGGTAAGTAGAGTTAATTATGGTCAACCAGGAACGTCTACAGAAGGTTAGTAATAAGGAGGAGAGTTAGTGTTATTTTATGGGGTTAGTAAGTAGAGTTAGTAAGGTTGGTAAGTAGAGTTAATTATGGTCAACCAGGAACGTCTACAGAAGGTTAGTAATAAGGAGAGTTAGTGTTATGGGGTTAGTAAGTAGAGTTAGTGTAATAATTATGGTGTTAGTAAGTAGAGTTAGTGTAATAATTATGGTGTTAGTAAGTAGAGTTAGTGTAATAATTATGGGGTTAGTAAGTAGAGTTAGTGTAATAATTATGGGGTTAGTAAGTAGAGTTAGTGTAATAATTATGGGGTTAGTAAGTAGAGTTAGTGTAATAATTATGGGGTTAGTAAATAGAGTAAGGTTAGGTTGGTAAGTAGAGTTAGAGTTTAATTATGGGTAACTCTACTTCAGAATGGTCAACCAGGAATGTCTACATAAGGTTAGTAATAAGGAGAGTTAGTGTTATGGGGTTAGTAAGTAGAGTTAGTGTAATAATTATGTTGTTAGTAAGTAGAGTTAGTGTATAATATGGGGTTAGTAAGTAGAGTTAGTGTTATTTTATGGGGTTAGTAAATAGAATTAAGGTTAGGTTAGTAAGTAGAGTTAAAGTTTAATTATGGGTAACTCTACTTTAGAATGGTCAACCAGGAACATCTACAGAAGGTTAGTCAGTAGAGTTAGTGTTATGGGGTTAGTAAGTAGAGTTGTTGTTGGTGAGTGTGTTTGTGTGTATTGCAGTCTTCAATAATGTGTTTAATAGAATGGGGTGTTGTGGGGGGAAGGGAAGGGAGGATTCAGATGGGTGTATGTCAGGCGGTCATACAAACAGCTGGGTGTTGTTTTTGAGTGTTTGGATGGACTGATGAGTGATTGGAGTATGTATATTCAGATGGGTGTATGTCAGGCGGTCATACAAACAGCTGGGTGTTGTTTTTGAGTGTTTGGATGGACTGATGAGTGATTTGAGTATGGATGTGTTTCTGGAGATTGGTTTGGGGTGGGCAGGGTGTAAGAGATGATAGTATTTGTGTATGGTATGGTGTACTGGGTGTTGTTTTAATGTTCCTTGGCATGTGTGTGTGTTGTGGATGGTGTGGGTTTGTGGAGGCAGCAGCAAGTGTTTGTGTGTGTGTGTGTGTGTGTGTGTTTTGCCATGTAGTGTAGTGGATGGTGTGGGTTTGTGGAGGCTGCAGCAGCAAGTGTGTGTGTGTGTGTGTGTGTGTTTTGCCATGTAGTGTAGTGGATGGTGTGGGTTTGTGGAGGCTGCAGCAAGTGTTTGTGTGTGTGTGTGTGTGTGTGTGTGTTTTGCCATGTAGTGTAGTGGATGGTGTGGGTTTGTGGAGGCTGCAGCAAGTGTTTGTGTGTGTGTGTGTGTGTGTGTGTGTTTTGCCATGTAGTGTAGTGGATGGTGTGGGTTTGTGGAGGCTGCAGCAGGTGTTTGTGTGTGTGTGTGTGTGTGTGTGTGTGTGTGTGTGTGTGTGTTGTGCCATGTAGTGTAGTGGATGGTGTGGGTTTGTGGAGGCTGCAGCAGCAAGTGTTTGTGTGCCTCTCATGTCAAGATGGCCTTTGATTTTGAGGACTTTGGTTTCATAGTGTAGGTGGTGTGTAGGTGTGGTAGCTGTGTAGTCTGTGATTATCTTTAGGGCTCTGTTCTGTATGGTTTGAAGGGTGTTGTGATGAGTCTCAGTGAGGTCTCCTTCTAGCTGGAGACATTGAAAGTAAGTAGAGTTAGTAAGGTTAGTAAGTAGAGTTAGTAAGGTTAGTAAGTACAGTTAAATTGTGGGTAACTTTACTTTTATGCACAGTACAGAAGGTGGGGGAAGAGTTGTATGCATAACTCTACTTTTATGCAATTAAATGTATGTAATGTAATAACAATAATACTAATAGTAATAACAATAATAGTAATAACAAAAATAATAATAATTATAATAACAATAACAACAATAATAGTAGTAATAACAACAATAAAAATAATAGTAATAATAACAATAATAGTAATAACAATAACAATAATAGTAATAACAATAACAATATTAATAGTAATAACAACAATAACAATAATAATAACAACAGTAATAATAATAACAATAATAATAATAACAATAATAATAATAATAATAACAATAATAGTAATAACAATAACAATATTAATAGTAATAACAACAATAACACTAATAATAGTAATAAAAACAAACAATAATAATAATAATAATAACAATAATAATAATAACAACAATAATAATAATAATAATAATAACAATAATAATAATAATAATAATAAAAAAAATTCTCCTCTCTCTAAAAAAAGGTGACGTTGAATTCTGAGAGACTGAAGCGGTTGGTACGGATGCACATCGTCCCAAACCGACTCACCACCGATGAAATAGTCGCTCGTACCGTCACCCAGGTAAGTACACACACACACACACACACAATACACATTACAATACATGAATTAAAACACACACACACACACGCAATACAATACTTGAATTAAAACACACACACACTACACACACACACACGCACACTCTCACTATCCTTTTAATACAAGCCAGGGAACACACACACACACACACTATCCTTTTACACACACACACACACACACACACACACACACACACACACACACACACACACACACACTATCCTTTTAACACAAGCATTTTTAACTTTGTGAGAAATCCTGTATTTAAATTGATATGATATAAAAATTGCTTGATGGAGCTTTGCATGGCTTTTGCTTGAGTTGGCAATGTTGCATGATCTATTATTATTGCTTGAGTTGGCAATATTGCATGACCCCTCGGAAAAAAAAGAAAAAGAAAGAAAAATAGGAAAATGAGGTAATAATGATAATAATGATGGTTGTAATGGCATGAAAATTAATGAATATTCGTTAATTTATTTACTAATACATAAATAACACTGCTTGTCAACTAAACCACACTTTAAATTCAAGATACAGTACAAAAATTATCAAGCATAATAATAATACTAATAATATTTTGTACTATATATATGTACTATTCTGTACTATAAATAGTATAATCCTGCCAACACTGACATATGCGTCGGAGACATGGACTTGGAATAGGGCTCATCAGTCTAGAATAGGTGCTGTGGAAATGAGTTACTTGAGAGGAGCATGTGGACTTACTAGATGGGATGGAGAAAGTAATGAGAGTGTATATGAGAGATGTGGTATGAGTGAGAAGGCAATTGGTATTGAGTGTGGAGTGGTTGAGAGAGTGAAATGTAATACATTGAGATGGTTTGGACATGTAGAGAGAATGCAAGGTGAGGAGTTTGTAAAGAAGGTGTATGGAAGTGAAGTTGTAGGACCTGGTGTGAGAAGCAGACCACCGGTTAGATGGCAGAACAGAGTGGAAGAGTATGTAAAGGAGAGTAATGTGAGGGGCAGAGTAAGGAGTGTTGGAACAGAGTGGAAGTGTAAAGGAGAGAAACATGAGGGGCAGAGTAGGGCTTGAACAAGTAAGGAGGGAGTGTTGGAACAGGGAGAACTGGAGACACTTCTGCCGTGGCCACCCCCTTGGGGGGAGTTCCCGGAGGGAACGAGGCGTCAGAGCTATAGATAGATAGATAGATAGATATATATGTTGATAATTTATACATAATAATATATTTTACATACTAACCTAATTCAAAGATATAGATAATTTATACATAATACTATATTTTACATACTAACATATAATTCAGTGATATTGCTTGCCATAAATAAAGGAATAATTTTAGGGCCCTATGATCGTGTATGAGAATTGGAGGCTTCTGATTCCTCCTGACCATGCCACGAAACAAACTCCTTCCATATAGGTGTGTGTGTGTGTGTGTGTGTGTGTATGTGTGTGTTTCATGGCAATATTTGAAGGACTCATTTACCTCCAATTTTCTGACTACATCACACACACACAAAACACACACACACACACACACACACACACACACACACACACACACACACACAGGGTCCCTTAATTAAGCAAAAAGTTTACCCATTAAAGAGAATTATTATTATAGGCGCAATATTTTGAATACTTCCACAATCTTTCACTAACATAAAAACAGGAATTATTTGAGTGAATTCCAATATGTTTTACAAATTATTGAAGCTGTAAGTGTAAAAACTATGCTTCCCAATTCTTAAGGAGGTATTTTTTTAGTCATATAATTAATCTAAGTAGTGGTGATGGTAATTTTTTAGACGCATGGATTTATTTTTGCATATATATTTTTTTTATTTTCTTAGTTACATAGTTAATCTTAGTAGTAGTGGTGATGGTGGTAGAGCATGGGTTTATTTTTGCATATATATTTTTTTTATTTTTTTAGTCATATAGTTAACCTAAGTAGTGGTGATGGTAATTTTTTAGACGCATGGATTTAAATTTGCATATATTTTTTTTTTATTTTTTTAGTCATATAGTTAATCTAAGTAGTGATAATTTTTTAATAGCATGGGTTTATTTTTGCATATATATTTTTTTTATTTTTTTAGTCATATAGTTAATCTTAGTAGTGATGGTGATGATTTTTTAGGAGGATTTTTACTATTTTATTATTATTTTAGTCACATAGTTAAAAAAAAATTAATAGCATGGGTTTAATTTTTCATATTTATTTTTTTATTTATTTAGTCACATAACTTATCTTAGAATTGGTGGTGGTGGTAATTTTTTTAGTAGCATGGGGGGTTTAATATCTGCATAATATAATTTTTTTTTTTTTTTTTTTTTTTTTTTTTTGTCACATAGATGGTGATTTTTTAGTAGCATGGGGGGTTTAATATCTGCATACTAATTTTTTTATCTTTTTTTAGTCACATAGCTTATCTTAGAATTGGTGGTGGTGGTAATTTTTTTAGTAGCATGGGGAGTTTAATATCTGCATAATATTTTTTTTTTTTTTTTTTTTTTTTTTTTTTTTCAGTCACATAGATGGTAATTTTTTAGTAGCATGGGGGGTTTAATATCTGCATAATATTTTTTTTTTTTTTTTTTTCAGTCACATAGATGGTGATTTTTTAGTAGCATGGGGGGTTTAATATCTGCATAATATAATTTTTTTTTTTTTTTTTTTTTTTTTTTTAGTCACATAGATGGTAATTTTTTTAGTAGCATGGGGGGTTTAATATTTGCATACTAATATTTTTATCTTTTTTTCGTCACATGGCTTATCTTAGAATTGGTGATTGTGATAATTTTTTACTATTTTATTTTTTTTAATTTTTTTTTAGTCACATAGATGGTGATTTTTTAGTGGCATGGGGGGTTTAATATCTGCATACTAATTTTTATATCTATTTTTAGTCTCATAGTTAACCATAGCGGTATAATATCTGGCTTGAGCTAAAATAACGCAACACGCAGCATGCCTCACCGAACACGTCTCTCGCCTCCCCCCCTTAACCCCAGATCTTCCAGGAGGACACACTGAGTCCGCGCCGCAATCTCTACTTTGCCGTCAACAACCCCAATGAGCCCGTGCCGATCGTGTCCCTGGAGGGGGGGGGTGTCAACGCTACCATAACCACCCCTAACATCGCCGCCAAGAATGGAGTCATACACATCATTAATCGCATCCTTGGTATACCTTCACAAACCGTCTATGAGAAACTCGCTACCGACCCCATGCTAAGGTGATCTATTTAACTCGTGTTTTTATTTTTCTATTTGTTTATTTTTGTATTTATTTTTATTTATTGATTTATATATTTATTTTTATTTATTTATTTTTCTATTTATTTATTTTTCTATTTATTTATGTTTTTTTTTTGTTTTTTTTAGTGGATTTGGTTGTGTTTTTTTTGTATTGTTGTTTGGAATACTGTAGTTTGCAGGAATCATTCGTTTGTTCAAGATATACCAACACTGTACAGTCGGCAAAAAAAGTTTCGTTACCATCCCTAAAACAGAGTGATGTAATGCTGGTACGCCTGACTGGTGAGTGTCGTACCTCCGCCACCCTCCGGCCTCTATAAGTCCGTGCCCCTGGCCACTGCCCCTCAGTGTGTCATGGGCAGCCAAGCAGGAGTGATGTTCTTTCACCCAGTGCTATATTTTCTGGGTATTTCACGGTTATTCTTGTTCTAAAATACTCAAACTCATTTCCATATGTTTAATAATGAATAGTTAAATAGTAAGAGTTCTTCAACACACAAAATATTGTTTAAAATCAGCTAAACTTTTGATATAAAAAAACTTGACACTGCCGGGGCAATGACAATTCCCGTCCAGCATGTCCCGGATGACACGAGCCACAGCTACCCAGTCGGTGGAGTACCAACCCTACCAGGCTTACCCATGTTAAAATTAATGTAGGGGTGGTAACGAAACTTTTTTTGCCGACTGTACATAATAATTATATACCGTTAAAATTCATCAGTTGTTTTAAATATTTCCCAGACTCATTTTATATTTTTTTTTTTTTTTTTCTCTTTTTTTTTTTTTTTTTTTTTTTTTAATTATTATTTTATTATTATTTTATTTTTCTACAGCGCCACCTTCGCCCTGAGTGAACAGAACACTGGAACGAGCGCCTAAAAGACCGAGGCAGCCAACGCTTCACTCTGTTCGTGCCGAGTAATGACGCCTGGGAATACATACACCGAAACATTCCATCCGGATACAAGAAACTATTTATGGGCGGTTATGCATACCAGGTGAGATTCGGTTGTTGTTGTTGTTGTTGTTATTGTTGTTGTTGTTGTTGTGTTTTTAATTAACTTGTAAATATTTTAATTAAGGGGGTACGGGAATAGGGGGGGACATGCTTGGGGGGGGGGTTTAGGGGGGTGCGGGATTAGGGGACAGGCTTGGGGGTGTGTGGAGTAGGGGGCAGGCATTGGGGGGGGGGGGTTTAGGGGGGGGGTGTGGAGTAGGGGGACAGGCTTGGGGGGGGGGTGGAGTAGGGGGACAGGAATGGGATGGGGTTAGGGGGGGGTGCAGGAGTAGGGGACAGGCTTAGGGAGGTGTGGAGTAGGGGGACAGGCATGGGGGGGGGGTTAGGGGGGTGCGGGAATAAGGGACAGGCTTTCTACCCACCCCCAAGCCTGTCCCCCTAATCCCGCCCACCCCAAACCCCCCCCCAAGCCTGTCCCCCTACTTCCCCCACCCCCATAAGACTGGTTCTATTCCTGCTTAACCTGTAAACTTATAAGACTGAGTTCTATTCCTGTTTAATTAACTTGTGAATATTTTAAGACTGGGTTCTATTCTGCTTAATTAATCTGTAAACTTTTAAGGCTGTTTATCTATTCCTACTTAACCTGTAAACTTTTAAGACTGGGTTCTATTTCTAATTAACCTGTATACTTTTTAAGACTTGGTTCTATTCCTGCTTAACCTGTAAACTTATAAGACTCTGTTTATCTATTCCTACTTAATCTGTAAACTTTTAAGACTTGGTTCTCTTCCTACTTAACCTGTAAACTTTTAAGACTCTGTTTATCTATTCCTACTTAACCTGTAAACTTTTAAGACTGGTTCTATTCCTACTTAATCTGTAAACTTTTAAGACTTCTGTTTTATTCCTGCTTAAACTGTGTGTGTTGCTTACCTTTTTCATTGTAATATTGGAGTGCCATCACATGATAACTTCAGGTGTGTGTGTGTGTGTGTGTGTGTGTGTGTGTGTGTGTGTGTGTGTGTGTGTGTGGATGTGTGTGTTTGTGTGTGTGTGTGTGTGTGTGTGTGTGTGTGTGTCATGCATCTACAACCACACCATCAAGTCCTCCATAACTAATATTTCTCTCTCTCTCTCTCTCCCCTCCTTCCCATCCCTTTCCCCCTACTTCCCCCTACTTCCTTTCCCCCCCTTTCCTTCCCCCCATCCTTCCCTCCTCCACCCCTCTGTCCCCATTCCACCCCATTTCCCCCTCCTTTCCCTTCCCCCCACCCTCCCTCCTCCACCCATCTGTCCCCATCCCCCCCTTCCATCCCCATTCTTCCCTCCTCCTTTCCCCCTCCTTCCAATTCCACCCCCATTTCCCCTCCTTTCCCTCCTTCCCTCCTCCACCCCTCTGTCCCTATCCACCCATCCCATCCCCATTCTTCCCTCCTCCCTTCCCATTTCCCCCTCCTTCCCATTCCCCCTCTTTCCCCCTTCCCCCTCTTTCCCCTTCCCCCCTCTTTCCCCTTCCCACCCCATTCCCACCTACCCATTCACCCCCTCTGTCCCTATCACCCCCCACCCCCCATCCTTCCCTCCTCTCCCCCACCTTCCAATTCCATCCCCATTCTTCCCTCCCATCCCCCCTATTCACTCCCTCCAATCCCCCCCACACACACCCCCTCCTTTTCCTTCCCCTCCCCCACACACACACCACAGGGCAAGGCAATATTGGAGCGTCACATGATAGTAGGCAACGACTGGAGTATAGACGAACTAAACAGCCTCACCACCAACACCACCAAACCCGGACTCTCACAGGTGCCCCTCAATGTCACCCGAGGCAAGATCTACTTCCAGGCTCGGGTCAGGGAGGCCTTTGGAGGTGAGAGTTTGACCCGTGTTTTATATATTTTAGATTTAGTTTTATTTATATATTTTAGATTTAGTTTTATTTATATATTTTAGGTTTAGTTTTATTTACATATTTTAGAGTAGATTATAACTCTAGTTTTTAGTTTTATTTATATATTTTAGATTCAGTTTTATTTATATGTTTTAGATTTAGTTTTATTTATATATTTTAGATTACATTATAACTCTTGTTTTATTTTTATTTATATATTTTAGATTTAGTTTTATTTATATATTTCAGATTAGATTATAATCCTTGTTTTAATTGTATTTATATATTTTAGATTTAGTTTTATTTATATATTTTAGATTAGATTATAACTTGTTTTAGTTTTATTTATATATTTCAGATTAGATTAGAACTCTTGTTTTTAGTTTTATTTATATATTTTTTATTTAGTTTTATTTATATATTTTAGATTAGATTAGAACCCTTGTTTTAGTTTTATTTATATATTTTAGATTACATTATCATCCTTCTTTTTAGTTTTATTTACATATTTTAGATTTAGTTTTATTTATATATTTTAGATTTAGTTTTATTTATATATTTTAGATTAGATAATAACTCTTGTTTTTAGTTTTATTTATATATTTCAGATTAGATTATAACTCTTGTTTTTAGTTTTATTTATATATTTTAGAGGAGATTATTACGTTTGTTTTAGTTTTATTTATATATTTTAGATTACATTATAATCCTTGTTTAGTTTTATTTATTATATATTTATTTTAGAGTAGATTATAACCCTTGTTTTACCTTTATTTATATATTTTAGATTTAGTTTTATTTATATATTTTAGAGTAGATTATAACCCTTGCTTTAGTTTTATTTATATATTTTACATTAGATTATAACCATTGTTTTCATTTTATTTATTTATTTATTTTAGGTTAGATTATAATCCTTGTTTTTAGTTTTATTTAGGTATTTATTTATTTTAGAGTAGATTATAATCCTTGTTTAATTATTTATATATTTTAGATTTAGTTTTATTTATATATTTTAGATTTAGTTTTATTTATATATTTTAGATTTAGTTTTATTTATATATTTTAGATTACATTATAACTCTTGTTTTTTAGTTTTATTTAGGTATATATTTATTTTATTTGTAGATTTATAATGATGTTACATATGCATGGTTAGATTATATTATTTTATAGGATATATTTTATTTAGGGCTGTTTCTTCATTCTATTATCAAATTAAAGGGACCCTGTGTGTGTGTGTGTGTGTGTGTGTTTGGTTATTTACGTTGTGTGTGTGTGTGTGTGTGTTGTGTGATGTAGTCAGAAAATTGGAGATAAATGAGTCCTTCAAATATTGCCACGATACACACACACACACACACACACACACACACACACACACACACACACACACACACACACACACAACATAAATACACACACACACACACACACACACACACAGGGTCCTTAAGGGGGTGCGGGAATAGGGGGACAGGCTTGGGAGGGGGGGTTAGGGGGGTGCGGGAGTAGGGGGACAGGCTTGGGGGGGGTTTAGGGGTGTGTGTGAGTAGGGGGACAGGCTTGGAGGGGTTTAGGGGGGTGCGGGAGTAGGGGGACAGGCTTAAGGGGGGGGGGGGTTAGGGAACAGGCTTGGGGGGGGTTTAGGGGGGTGCAGGAATAGGGGACAGGCTTTCTACCCCCCTCCCCCCCCCAAGCCTGTCCCCCTATTTATCCATTTCTATCAGGATATAATTATCTGCTAAATTCAGTCCCCTTAAAAAAAAAAAACATGATATAATTATGTGCTAAATTTAATAATCCGTTTCTATCAGGATATAATTATGTGCAAAAATTAATCCATTTTTTATCAGGATTTAATTATTATGTGCAAAAATTAATCCGTTTTTATCAGGATTTAATTATTATGTGCAAAAATTAATCGGTTTCTATCAGGATATATTTATTATGTGCAAAAATTAATCGGTTTCTATCAGGATATAATTATTATGTGCAAAAATTAATCGGTTTCTATCATGATATAATTATTATGTGCTAAATTTAATTATCGGTTTCTATCAGGATTTAATAATTATGTGGTAAATTTAATCCGTTTCTATCAGGATTTAATAATTATGTGCAAAAATTAATCCGTTTCTATCAGGATTTAATTATTATGTGGTAAATTTAATAATCGGTTTCTATCAGGATTTAATTATTATGTGCAAAAATTAATCCATTTCTATCAGGATTTAATTATTATGTGGTAAATTTAATCCGTTTCTATCAGGATATAATTATTATGTGGTAAATTTAACCAGCTTCTACCAAGGACCTACACTATAGTATTTACAAACTCCTCAACAGAACCGACTGAAGCCCTTGAGGTGGAAAATGAGGCGACCGATAATACAGAAGTCGTAGGTGTGTGATAAACCCC
>JAWQEG010001971.1:27500-30000 GCA_033782935.1 Petrolisthes cinctipes | reverse complement strand
ATTATTATTTATTATTATTATTATTATTATTATTTTTATTATTGTTGTTGTTGTTGTTGTTATTTTTATTGTTGTTCCCTCATTCGAAATTCCTGACTTGTGGTAGAATTATTATTATTATTATTATTATTGTTGTTGTTATTATTATTATTATTATTTTTATTATTGTTGTTGTTGTTGTTGTTATTATTATTATTGTTGTTCCCTCGTTCTAAATTCCTGACTATTAAAATAATGGTAGAATTATTATTATTATTATTTATTATTATTATTATTATTATTATTATTTTTATTTTTATTATTATTGTTCCCTCTAAATTCCTGACTTGTGGTAGAATTATTATTATTATTACAGTATTATTATTATTATTATTATTATTATTATTATTATTATTATTATGTATTTCCATTTTTGTAGGTTGAATATGGTTGCAAAATTTCCATAGTTTATTATTTTTACAGGTTTTTTTCTGTGTGTGTGTGTGTGTGTGTGTGTGTGCATGAGAATTGGAGGCTTCTGATTCCTCCTAACTATGCCATGAGTGGTTTGAAGGACTCGTTTACCTCCAATTTTCATGATTTTTGAGAAAAGTTGCGTGAAAAATGAATCGGGCTCGTATTATTTAAACTTTTTTTTTTTTTCCCTTCGTCGTATTTTTTATTTATTTTTTTATTAATTTATTTAGTTAGTTATTTTAAGAACAGTGAGAGATCCTATCTATTTATATATTTATTTATTTAGTTAGTTAGTTAGTTAGTTAGTTAGTTAGTTAATTAGTTAGAAGAATAGCAAGAGATCCTATCTATTTATTTATTTATTTAGTTAGTTAGTTTGTTAGTTAGTTAGAATAATAGCGAGAGATCCTTTTTATTTTATTTATTTATTTATTAAAAGAATAGTGAAAGATCCTATTTATTTATTTATATATTTATCATAAGAATAGTGAAAGATCCTATTTATTTATTCACTTATTTATATATTTATTTATTTAATTGTTTATAAGAATAGTAAGAAATCCTATCTATTAATTTATTTATTTATATATTTATTTATTTAATTGTTTATAAGAATAGTAAGAAATCCTATCTATTAATTAATTTATTTATATATTTATTTATTTAATTGTTTATAAGAATAGTAAGAAATCCTATCTATTTATCCATTTATTTATATATTTATTTATTTAATTGTTTATAAGAACAGTAAGAAATCCTATCTATTAATTTATTTATTTATAAGAATAGTAAGAAATCCTATCTATTTATTTATCCATTTATTTATATATATATTTATTAATTGCTTGATACCAACCCTTCAAATTAATTAATGTTATTGCATGTTTGCTTGCTTAATTAAGGTGGTAATTAATTTTATTTGTTACATTGGAGTGCCTTGATTCCTCCAAAGTATGCCAGGAAACAACAGGACCAGATGAACAAAAATAATAATAATATGTCTTCTGTTGCTTGGAATAGTTTGGAGGAATCATTTGCTCCAGATTTACCAACACAAAAAAAAAAAAAAAAAAAAAAAAAAAAAAAAAAAAATTGTTCTGTTGTTGCTTGGAATAGTTTGGAGGATTCATTTACTCCAAATTTACCACCAACACAAAACTTAATTAATAAATATGCATGTTGCCTGAAATTTAACCTAAGCTTAATATTTAATATATATATTTATATACTGTATTGTATTGTATAATGATTATGGTAAATTGAGCATTGATAAAGTGGCTCTTAGTATTAATTAAACTGTATTTATATTATTATAGTTTATTATTATTATTATTATTATTATTATTATTATTATTATTACTATTATTATAACTGTTATTGTTATTGTTATTATTATTATTATTATTGTTCTTATCATCATTATTATTATTTTTGTTATTTTTATTTTTATTTTTATCCCCTTTAAAGTATATTTGCATAATAAAAAGTTAGTTCTATCTATTTTACATAGTAACTGTAATGTATTTGTATCATTGTATATTTGTGTGTATATGTTTAGATAATTGGTATTTAGATTATTTATTACCATCCTCCTCCCTTTACTCAAAATTATACACACATATATGAATATTATAGAACAATTTGTGATTTTTTTTTTTCTCTCACTTTGTCCAAAACTCAAAAATTATGTTACTCTTTTAATTTGATTTTTGTTTCCTTTTTTTTTTTTTTTTTTTTTTTCAATCGTTACTCATTTTTTTTTTTCCTGTCACTCGTTTTTCTTCAATAACATCTGTTACTCACTCTTTTTACTGTGACTCATTATCATTTATTAGTTACTCATTCTTTTTCCTGTTACTCATTATTATTATTATTTATAAGTTACTCATTATTATTTATAAGTTACTCACCCATTTTCCCGTGACTCATTACAGTATTATTTATAAGTTACTCACCCTTTTATCTGTGACTCATTGTTTTTCCAAATTTCCGACACTTGTTTTTAAAAAAGTTACTCAGCCTTTTTTCTATTTCTCTTTGTTTT
>JAWQEG010001971.1:2500-20000 GCA_033782935.1 Petrolisthes cinctipes | reverse complement strand
AATATTAGTTTTTGTTTTGGTCAAGTTATCAAAACTTAATTAAATAAAAAAAAAAATTATTAATATTATTTTTTTTATTTCCAAGTTATCAAACTTAAATAAATAGAAAAAAAATGCCTCTCGGTACCCAAAGTAGAAGTTTTTATTATTATTATTATTATTTTTTTCAAGATATTAAAAGATCGGTACCCAATGTAAAAATTAATACAGTCAAAGTTTTTAATATAATTTTTTTTTCAAGATATTAATTAAAGCTGAAATGCCTCTCGTTACCCAATTAATGTTAGTCCAGAACAATAGTTAATAAAGTAGACGTTATTTTATGACTTTTTGTGATATTTTGAGGCATTTTGAGGATGACTGACTGACTGACTTAATGACTGACTGATCAAGCTCCAATTATTATTACTGTACTTTCCACTCTCACTTTTCGGTCACTCTCACTTTTCGGTCACTCTTACTTTTAATTCACTCTTACTTTTAATTCACTCTCACTTTTAATTCACTCTTACTTTTAATTCACTCTCACTTTTCATTCACTATCACTTTTAATTCACTCTCACTTTTAATTCACTCTTACTTTTAATTCACTCTTACTTTTAATTCACTCTTACTTTTAATTCACTCTTACTTTTAATCCACTCTTACTTTTAATTCACTCTCACTTTTCAGTCACTCTTACTTTTCAGTCACTCTTACTTTTAATTCACTCTTACTTTTAATTCACTCTTACTTTTAATTCACTCTTACTTTTAATCCACTCTTACTTTTAATTCACTCTCACTTTTCAGTCACTCTTACTTTTAATTCACTCTCACTTTTAATTCACTCTTACTTTTAATTCACTCTCACTTTTAATTCACTCTTACTTTTAATTCACTCTCACTTTTAATTCACTCTTACTTTTAATTCACTCACTTTTCATTCACTCTCACTTTTAATTCACTCTTACTTTTAATTCACTCTTACTTTTAATTCACTCTTACTTTTAATTCACTATCACTTTTAATTCACTCTTACTTTTAATTCACTCTTACTTTTAATTCACTCTTACTTTTAATTCACTCTTACTTTTAATTCACTCTCACTTTTCATTCACTCTCACTTATAATTCACTCTCACTTTTCAGTCACTCTTACTTTTAATTCACTCTCACTTTTAATTCACTCTCACTTTTAATTCACTCTCACTTTTCAGTCTCTCTCACTTTTCATTCACTCTCGCTTTTCATTAATTTTGCCCAAATTACTTTTCAGTGTGTTGGAAATAAATTAGTTTTGTCCAAATAACCTGTCTTTATTTTGGAAATCAGTTAGTTTTGACCCGAATAAATTTTCAAAGTTTTGGAAATCACTTATATGTTTGTCCGAATAAATTTTCAAAGTTTTGGAAATCACTTATATGTTTGTCCGAATAAATTTTCAAAGTTTTGGAATTCACTTATATGTTTGTCCGAATAAATTTACAAAGTTTTGGAATTCACTTATATGTTTGTCCGAATAAATTTTCAAAGTTTTGGAAATCAATAATTGGTTTTGTCTGGATAACTTTTATTTATTTATTTATTTTCGAGGTGGGCAAATTATGTCCGTATAACTCGTCTTCATTTTATCCGAGTAACTTTTTTTCTCTATCTTTAATTGGCGCTTGACGGTCGAGTTTTGTCGTGACGCGTCGACTCATTCTCGCTTTAATAATTCCGCGAAAGACAGTTTTTTCAGGAGGTGTGAAGGGAATTACTAACTACTCTTATTGATCTAGTCATTATTGTGGGCATTTATGATAATATAATAATATACACATGAATAAAAACAATAATAATAATAATATAATATACACGTGAATAAATAAATAAAAACACTGCCAATATTCCCAAACAACAACAAAAACACTTATAATTCATTGGTAGAAATTATTATATATTATTGTTCTGGTAATAATGGTTTGAAATGAATGAAGGTTAGTGGAAAATATTAATTAATAAATGAATGAAGGTTAGTGGAAAATATTAATTAATAAATGAAGGTTAGTGGAAAATATTTAATTATTGAATGAAGGTTAGTGGAAAATACTTAATAATGAATGAAGGTTAGTGGAAAATATTAAATAAAAATGAATGAAGGTTAGTGGAAAATATTAATTATATGAATGAAGGTTAGTGGAAAATATTAATTAAAAATGAATGAAGGTTAGTGGAAAATATAAATGAATGAATGAATGAAGGTTTGAGAAAAATATTAATAAATGTAAAAAAGATTATACAGTTTAAATGGAAAGTAATAAGTAATGAATATAGAAGATAACAACAATACATATATCGTACTCGTGTTATAATAATAATAATATGTACAATTTAATATGAAGTACATTAATTAAGTAAGTAAGTAAGTAAAGATTGAAACTTTAATAATATTTCCTGAACAAACTGCCTATTTTTTTTTATTATTTCAATTTTGCTGATGGTTGACTAAAGATAAAAAACCATATTCCAATCATTTATATATATATATATTTTAAATCCATAACTAACTAACTAACTAACTTGACTAACATATTGTATTAAGGGGGAAGTACAGTGTTGGTAAATCTGGAGCAACTGAATCCTCCAAACTATTCCAAGCAACAGAAAACACCATTATTTTTGTTCATCTGGTCCTGTTGTTTCCTGACATACTTTGGAGGAATCAAGGTACTCCAATGTAACAAAAGTGAATTACCTCAGAAAGTTAATAATTTTAACTTAATTAATTACTTGTACTTTATTTGTACATTTACTGGTTAAGGGGATGGTTAGTATTTTTACTTAATTAATTACTTGTACTTTATTTGTACATTTACTGGTTAAGGGGATGGTTAGTAATTTGGAGTGCCTTGATTCCTCCAAAGTACATCGGGAAACGAGATCGGATGAACCAAAATGATAAACGTTGGTGTGTGTGTTGTTGCTTGGAATAGTTTGGTGGAATCATTTGCTCCGGATTTACCAAGAAACAACAACATCATCCTAAATACTACTAAAAAAAATATTACTCCCTTAATTATTGACATACAACATCCCAAATATAACTTAAAAAAATATTACTCCCTTAATTATTGACATACGACATCCTAAATAATACTAAAAAAATATTACTCCCTTAATTCACATACAACATCCTAAATATTATTAAAAAAATATTACTCCCTTAATTATTGACATACAACATCCTAAATATTACTAAAAAAATATTACTCCGTTAATTCACATACCTACTACTACTACTACATAATTATACATAGCAAGTGCAAAGGGGTACCTAAATAATATCTATCTATTGTATTTATTACTTTCTAAAATCCCTTGTAAACGAGATGCAAAAGACGGGCGGGCAGAGACACTGTTACCAATTTCGTGGGTACCTAGGTGTCTGGCGCAAGTGGTAAATGGGTACCGGGAACTGTTTGATATGGTAACACTGGTAAAAAAGCAAGGAGGGCAGACACTGTTACCAATTTTGTGGGTACCTAGGTGTCTGGCGCAAGTGGTAAATGGGTACCAGGGACTGTTTGATATGGTAACACTGTTAAAAAAAAGCGAGAAAATGCCGCTTGGTTGCCCGTGCCGACCGTCTGTTTACCTCGCGTTTGGAAGGGACTTAAAGGACCCGGTGTGTGTTGTAGTCAGAAAATTGGAGGTAAACGAGTCCTTCAAATATTGCCACGAAACACACACACACACACACACATATAGGAGGAGTCTGTTTGTTTGTTTCGTGGCATAGTCAGGAGGAATCAGAAACCTCCAGCCACGAAACAAACACACACACACACACACCTATATAGGAAGAGTCTGTTTGTTTGTTTCATGGCATAGTCAGGAGGAATTAGAAGCCTCCAGCCACGAAACAAACACACACAAACACACCTATATAGGAAGAGTCTGTTTGTTTGTTTGTTTCGTGGCATGGTCAGGAGGAATCAAAAGCCTCCAGCCACGAAACAAACACACACACACACACCTATATAGGAGGAGTTTGTCTGTTTGTTTGTTTCGTGGCATGGTCAGGAGGAATTAGAAGCCTCCAGCCATGAAACAAACACACACACACACACCTATATAGGAAGAATTTGTTTGTTTGTTTGTTTCGTGGCATGGTCAGGAGGAATCAGAAGCCTCCAATTTTTACATACACAATCACTGGGTCCTTAAAACATTGCTGCAAAAAAAAAAAATAACTGAGGCATCATCATAATTATTATTTCTGTACATAGAACTGTTTAGTGTTGTGTGTCTTAACCAAACATAGAGTTACATAAATAATTATAGACTTTGAGAAAACAAAAATGACAGAAAAAATTTGTTCTTCTTCTGTGTCTCCAATGATGTTTAGATGAATCACTTTTAACTAACCATGTGAAATAATAATAATAATAATAATAATAATAATAAAACTGTTGAGATGCCCTATAATAATAATGTCCTGGTCTGTGTAACAAGTTTATATGTAAATTGAATGTTTTTGTCTTTTTCAAATCTCTTACATACATACATACATACATACATACGTTAGGGCACTTACTTATTTGTGAAGGAATAAAGAAAGGGGGGAGAATATATACAGTGTTGGTAAATTCGGAGTAAACTGATTCCTCAAAACTATTCCAAGCAACAACGACGACAACAGGCCACCATTATTATTATTTTTATTTGTTCCGCTGCTGGTCGTTCCTTGTGTTTCCTGGCATACTTTGGAGGAATCGAGGCACTCCAATGTATCAAATGTATTCTCTCTCCCCTAAATAGATTAAGGACCCTGTGTTTGTGTATGGGAAATGGAGGCTTCTGATTCCTCCTGACTACTATGCCATGAAACAAACAAGCTCCTTCCATATAGGTGTGTGTGTGTGTGTGTTTGTTTCGTAGCAATAATTGAAGGACTCGTTACCTCCAATTTTCTGACTACATCACACACACACACAGGCACACACACACACACACAGGCACACACACACATACACACACACAGGTACACACACTACATCACACACACTACATCACATACACAGGCACACACACACACACACACACACACACACACACACACACACACACACACACACACACACAGGGGTTCCTTAATTTGTGATTGTTGTTTTGAGTGAGTGAAGGTGATGATGACACATTGCAACTCTAGAAAGGCACATTATTATTATTATTAAGGTGTTGAGGTCACCACCACGAACCACTAAATGTTCAAGACGGAGTAATGGTCCATGGATGAAAAAAATAAAGTATAGAATAAAGAAACAAAAATATATATACACAAAAAAAAATTGGAGTGAAAAAATAAATGTTAATATGGAGTGACGAATTAATGGAATAAATAAATAAATAAATAAAAATTGGGGTAACAAAATATAAATAAACTTGAATATAGAGTGACGATTAATAGAATAAATAAATAAATAAAAATTGGAGTAACAAAATATGAATAAACTTGAATATAGAGTGACGATTAATGGAATAAATAAATAAAAATAGGAGTAACAAAATAAAAATAAAAATAATTAATGTGAAGAGAATTGTCATCAACTTTGAATAACGACCAACGGAATAAAAAAAAATAACTTATAAAGAAACAAACAAGTAATTAAATAATGTGGAGAGAATTTAAATAATAATCATCATCTATAGTTTCTTAATTAAGAGATATATCTATAAAAAATAAAGTGGAGTGGTGGTGCTGCCTTAAGGGGATGAAAAGCTCTCTTGATGGGAAATTACTGTATATTGGAGAACTTATGATTCCTTCAAACTATGTCGTGAAACAGATCCCTCGATAGTTTTAATCACTGAAGTTTTTGTGTTTCGTGGTGTGTACTTTGGAGGAATCGGAAGAGCTACTGATTCCTCCAAACTATGCCATGAAACCCATCCCGCCGCAGTAGTTTCAATCACTGAGGTCATTCTGTTTCATGGTACGTAGTCTGGAGGAATCGGAAAACTTGCTGACCTCCTCCAAATCATGCCATGAAACAGATGCCGCTGTAGTTTCAATCACTGAGGTCATTAATGCTGTTTCATGGTGTAAAGTCTGGAGGAATCAAAAGAGTTACTGATTCCTCCAAACTATGTCGTGAAACAGATCCCTCAATAGTTTCAATCACTGAGGTCATTAATGCTGTTTCATGGTACATAGTTTGGAGGAATCGTTCTCCCTCGACTCCACCACCACCAAACACCATCAACAACAACAACAACAACAACAAGACATTCTCCCCTTAACGGCAAGGTGTGTGCCTGAGCCAAGCTGAGCATCACGAGGAAGAATTATATAAATGTTGGATCTTGGTGTGTTTGTCGTGTTGAGTTACTTGTTGGGAAGGTTACCAAAGCCATCTCAATACTAAATGGGTTGATAGATAGACTGACTTTTGGTATATTGGAGTGCCTTGATTCCTCCAAAGTATGCCAGGAAATAGACAGCATCATATTATCCAAAATCATAATAGCGGTCTGTTGTTGCTTGGAGTAATCATTAACTCTGATTCCTCCAAAGTATGCCAGGAAATAGACAGGATCATATTATCTAAAATCATAATAGTGGTCTGTTGTTGCTTGGAATAATATATGGAGGAATCATTAATTAACTCTGATTCCTCCAAAATATGCCAGGAAATAGACAGCATCATATTATCCAAAATAATAATAGTGGTCTGTTGTTGCTTGGAATAATATATGGAGGAATCATTAATTAACTCTGATTCCTCCAAAGTATACCAGGAAATAGACAGGATATTGTTAACCAAAATAATAATAGTGGTCTGTTGTTGCTTGGAATAATCATTAACTCTGATTCCTCCAAAGTTTGCCAGGAAATAGACAGCATCATATTATCCAAAAAAATAATAGTGGTCTGTTGTTGCTTGGAATAATCATTAACTCTAATTCCTCCAAAGTATATCAGGAAACAGACAGCATCATATTATCCAAAATCATAATAGTGGTCTGTTGTTGCTTGGAATAATATATGGAGGAATCATTAATTAACTCTGATTCCTCCAAAGTATACCAGGAAACAGACAGGATCATATTAGCAAAAATACTAGTGGTGTGTTGTTGCTTGGAATAATATATAATGTATGAATCAATAACTCCACATTTACCACCAACACTGTACTATCTCCTTTTAATGAACCCAACTTACTAACACAGATAAATATTCCATGATCATTGATACATTATATAACCCGTGATACTTTTCATTTCCAACTCTGATGAATCTGTCAGCGAGTGTGCTGATTGAGAATTATGCTATAGGACAGTTTTTCAAAGCCTGACTTTAAATTATGAAGGAAAATAAGCCGTCTTTTCTTCCATCATCTGCAGTAATGTAGGGTATGATATTGTACATTGTTTTAGCATTTACCTAATTGCATTTGCAGTGCAAGATGCATTAGTCATTTAAACTGCTTTTATGAGTGTTAATATAATTATCATAAACCAAAAAATCAATGCTAAGATATTTATAATTAATTTTTTGACCCAGCCATTTGCAAACAACTCTCTCTCTGTACGTAGCATGTTTGTCACCCAACACACATGATGGAATGAAAATTGGCATTTTTTTGCCTAGCTTTTACATAGTGATTATTTATGATGTAAGTGTAGAAGTCTATCACGTACATTAGAAGATTATTTTGATGTCAAGTCAGTTAATGAATAAAGCTGAATTTCATGACATATGTTTTTATCTTTATTGTATCCTTATTTAATTCTGTGTGTGTGTGAAAGAGAGAGAGAGGGAGGGAGAGAGAGGGAGGTAGGTAAAAGTATCCTTATTAAATCCTCTGTGCGTGTGAGAGAGAGAAAGAGGAATTTGTGAGAGGAAGAAGTGGAGAGAGAAAGAGAAAGGTAAAAATGGTAGCAGGAGAGTGAGAGAATAAATGGTGGCTAGAGAGAGAGAGAGAGAGAGAGAGGTAAAAGTGGTGGCTAGAGAGAGAGAGAGAGAGGAAGAAGTGGAGAGAGAGAGATGTAAAAGTAGTGGCTAGAGAGAGAGAATAAGTGGTGGCTAGAGAGAGAGAGAGAGAGGAAGAAGTGGGGAGAGAGAGAGAGAATAAATGGTGTCAGGAGAGAGAGAGAGAGAGAGAGAGAGGAAGAAGTGGGGAGAGAGAGAGATGTAAAAGTAGTGTCTGGAGAGAGAGAGAGAGAGAGAGAATAAATGGTGTCAGGAGAGAGAGAGAGAGGAAGAAGTGGGGAGAGAGAGAGAGAGAGAGAATAAATGGTGGAAAGAGAGAGAGAGATCAGTATACTCATAATTATAATCTTTATTTCTCTTCCCCCACCCAGACAGAGTGCATGGTGATGGTGGATTTGGCCAACCTATAATTCTGAGATGTCAAGGATGGTAACAGCGGCCAAGTGAGTAGAAAAAGAGTGAGAGAGTGAGTGAAAAAAGAGTGAGAGAGTGAGTGAAAAAAGTGAGAAAGTGATTAAAGAGTGAGTGAGTGAAAAAAGAGAGAGAGAGTGAGTGAAAAAAGTGTGAGCGAGTGAGTTAAATAAAGAGTGAGAGTGAAAAAAGTGAGAAAGTGAAATAAGAGTGAGAAAGTGAATAAAGAGTGAGAGAGAGAGTGAAAAAGTGAGAGAGTGAGTGAAAAAAATGAAATAAGAAAGTGAAAAAAGTGAGAAAGTGAAATAAGAGTGAGAAAGTGAATAAAGAGTGAGTGAGTGAAAAAAAGAGTTAATGTATATAGGTAAATAATTAATGTAATAATTTTCTGGGGACCATTTTATTGAAGTTTTGAAAATCCCTCTCATTGCATTATTAAATTTCAAATAATCCCTAGTTGAGGACTATAACATTAAATAACTTCATCACATTTATATAGCGTTTACAAAAGCTATATTAAGTATAAAACAACATAAACTTGATGTTGAAATGCAAAGAATAATTTAATATAATATTCAAAGGCCACTGAAGACGTAAATAGGAAAAAAAGATAAATAGTACAGAATCCAAGACGGCCGCCATTACCATTGTTTACATTTGGAGATTTCAATGGAGGTGTGAGGTAAAAAAAGAATATTAACTTTATTTTTCCGTCATATATCGTGTCTTGGCCATCAAATTAAGGAACCACCATAACAGTAAGTAGCATATCATCATCATAAGAGGAAATAAATAGGTATTGAGATGTGAAATATGTTAGGGTATTCGTACAGAAGTAGTTAGTTAGTTAGTTCACTATATTGGGAAGTTAGAGGTTGGTTAAGGGGGTGCGGTAGTAGGGGTCAGGCTTGGGGGGGGGGGGGGGGTTTAGGGGGGTGCGGGAGTAGGGGACAGGATTGGAGGGGGGGGTGCAGGAATAGGGGACAGGCTTGGAGGGGGGGGGGTGCAGGAATAGGGGACAGGCTTTCTACCCACCCCAAGCCTGTCCCCCTATTCCCGCACCCCCCAAACCCCACCCCTACTCTCGCACCCCCCTAAAACCCCCAAGCCTGTCCCCTATTCCCACACACCCCCAAACCCACCCCCAAGCCTTTCCCCTACTCCCGCACCCCCCTAACCCCCCCCTCCAAGCCTGTCCCCTATTCCCCCCCCCCAAGCCTGTCCCCTATTCCCCCCCCCCCAAGCCTGTCCCCTATTCCCACACCCCCTTAAGAGATTGTAGGAGAGTGAGGTGGAGGGATGGAGTTGAGAGGTATGTGAGGGGGAGTGTCAGTGGTATGGGGTGGGTGGAGGGACGTCAGTTAACGGGGAACGGGTTCATGGAGGCGATTCATTTGTGGCCACCCCATCGAGGATTAAGGTTTCTGGCAATAGATAGACCCACTATTTTGGACCCTTCTAAGACACTTTTCATCTATGGTGTTTCTCTCGGAGATGTCCCGTTTTCACCCCCAATACAAACATGGGGGAGCCTTAATTGGGAATGCTGGGTTATGGGTGGTGGAAAACACACATTTCACTATGGTTATGTCTTTATAATACACTTCACACCGTTATTTCCGTTTCTTATAGTGATAATCCATGTTCTTAAAGACCCTTGCAATCATGGGGGGGCGTTGGATAACGTGGGTTTCGGGTGGGGAGACAGGCTACTCCTTAAACTATTGGCTAGGGCCACGCAGTGTTACCACATCCGGCTAGGTCCCGGGAAAACGGGGCATCTCCGAAAGGCCAGGTCAGACTAATTTCCCAATTAACCATTAGTATTGGGGGTGAAAACGGGGCATCTCCGAAACACCATAGATGAAAAGTGTCCTAGAATGGTCCAAAATAGTGGGTGATGATACTAAAATATACAATATAGTGAACTCAGTACTTGTGTACTTTTACCTACGGTATGTTAGTTTATGACATGTGATGGAGAGATTGACTGATATTAGGCGCCGCAACAGCGAGGTCATATAGCGCCAGAAAAAGGTGATAGAGAAGTGTGACAGCAAGTAAGAAAGATAATAGGAAGAAAGGAGGGACAGTTGAAGAATGTGATGGAGAGAGGACTGAACTTTGTGGAACAGCAGAGGTAGAGAGTTTGGGGCTAAATCAACTACTGTTTGCTGATGGTACGGCGTTAGTGGCATAGTCCGATAAGGAAATGAGTACCGGTATGTTAGTGCAGGAGTTTGGACGGGTGTGTAGGAGGAGGAAACTGAGAGTGAACGTGGCAAAGAGTAAAGTAATGAGATGTAGGAGGGGAGCAGAGGATAGAAGGATTAATATAATGATAGATGGTGAAATATTGGAAGAGGTGGAGTGCTTTAAGTATTTGGGGTCAGAGGTGATGGTGGATAACAAAATAGAGACAGAGGTAAAATCTAGAGTAAATGAGGTAGAAGGAATGAACAGGATGTAAGTCAGTTAAAATGGATGTAAAGAGGAAGTTGCACTAAGGGATAGCAGTGCCACTTCACTGTATTGAGCGGAAACATAGAATTTGGGAGAAAGTGAGAAGAGAAGGTTGAATGTAGTAGAGATGAGATGTCTGAGAAGCATGTGTGGTGTGACTCGAATGGACTGAGTCAGGAATGAGGAAGTGAGGAGAAGGACAGGTGTCATGAAAGAGTTAGCAGGCCGTGCAGAGCAGTGTGTGTTAAGATGGTTTGGGCATGTGGAGAGAATGCTAAAGAGGATAGGGGGCTCAGATGTGAGACGTGTAATGAGGAGAGGAAGGCCACAGAGGAGATGGATGGACCCTGTGAAAGGAGCTCTTGAGTGGAAGAGGTATATCTGTGGAGCAAGGTAGAGAGAATACCCGTGACAGAAACGAGTGGAGGAGGGGCCTGCATTGAGTGGCTGGAGGAGGAGGTTGCCCTGTAGTGAAGTGGCAGGGGTAAACCAGCTTTTGTTGTGGGGGCCTTGCTATGGATGCAAACATAGCTCTACCCCTTGTAGTCCCACAAGGAGATGCGGTTGTGCTTGCTCCCTCCTTCCAACAGGGATTGTGGGGTTGAGATGTGGTGTGTGGGGGGGGGGAAGGGGGAATTCAACGTTTGGGAGGGTTTGACGTGACAGGGGTACCTCCAGCGTGGAGATGAAGGCCTGGTATATGTCATACGAGACGTGAAATATGGACCAATGTTCAGAGTTACACATGTGGGAGATTTTCATACAAAACTTAGTTATTCATGAGATTCGGTGTATTTTTTTTAATGTCTGACCCTTTTATTATCGTATCCTGGGAACACTACATGTAAACACAGGGTCCAAATTAATGCATTATTATTATAATTGCAGAGTCAGTTACTCAAATTTATCACATAACTGATACTGCTGTACTTGAATTAATATTCAGGAAATATACGAGCAACATTGTATCAACTCATGACTTCATTATATTAAGCTCATGTAGGCAGAATGTGGATAATTATCAGTTTAGTATACGAGAAGAAAATAGTGATCAACTATGTTTTGGTTCATTTATAATTGGCCACTTCACTACAGGGTAAACTCAACCTCCAGCCGGTCCATGGGCCACACTCCATGCAGGCCCCTCCTCCACTAGTTTGTCACGCATAATCTCTACCTTGCTCCAGAGATATACCTGCTCCTTTCAGTGTCCATCCCTCTCCTATTTACACGTCCCACATCCGAGCCCCCTATCCTCCTTACCATTCTCTCCACATGTCCAAACCATCTTAACACACACTGATCTGCTAACTCTCACGACACCTGTCCTCATTGTCCATGCGAGTCACACCACACATGCTTCTCAGACATCTCATATCTACTACATGCAACCTTGTCTTAATGTCTTCCATGTTTCCGCTACTAAACATGGTATAACTGGAACATAGACCTGTATCCCAGCTTATAGTACTGTCTGGGATACCTCCACCTAGACAACATTTATTTCCCTTTCTCTTTCCCAACAGCAATCTTCACCTAGTGCAGTATTATTACCAGGTAGAAAATCTCCTGTCTTATATTTCAAAATCTCATATTTCAGAGTCTTCCGTTATAGGATGCATGATTAAACATTTATTCATAATATCTTTATTTGCATATCCACTCTTTGTAATTTATACTTCGAAGACTCTCCGGAAAACAACCAGAGCCATCCCGTCAAAAAAAAAAACAAATAAAAAAAAAAAAAATGGAAATTCATATTCGGGCATATCAAAGTAACGATATGCTACTTTAATACAACATTGGAGATGACTCATGCAAGCCCCCCTAAGGAAAACCCCACGGCCCCCCTTATAAACAAGGGGGGCCAAAAGGGGGCTCCTTCAGGTAACTGCAGAGTCTAATACTTCCTCCCTTGGTCCCCAGCACCAAGGGGGGAGGGGGTCACATCTACCCAAAGACTACACCATATATACACACAGATACATAGCCTGCACACTGAAAGGCTCACAGACACAACCTTACTGGCGTGTGTGTGTGTGTATAGGTGAATGGTACACTCGCAATCCAAAATTTCTATCCAGGTCTTGAAGTTTCGAATCATTTGACATACTAGTGAACCAATTACAACGCTTATCCACTTTGACATTTGCTTCAGCTCGCTTAATACTCGATCAGGTTGAAGCAAGCCTGGATACATATTTTGGATCGAGTGTGTATAGTCTTGAGGAGAGTGGAGCCCCGCGCCAGTACACGTGTCCGCACAATGCTGGACCAACCAACTCATTAGAACTGGGAGTGTGTACTGGCGCATCAAACCAATTTCTGCACCTGTTGTTGACACTTTCTTCATCTGAGGCAACACACACCACCTGTAATTAAAATAAATATTCGTTTTAATTGTTATTTTATATTTTTATTATTTCCCTCCATTAATTATTTGATGCTTTCGTGTTTTCTTCTATTAAATTACTCTTTAAATAGCAATTAACTTTTACACTATTTAAATTCCAATTCCTTTCATAATTATTTTCCATTGCACATACTCTTGCTTCATTTATTTTACAATTTATTCCATTTCTTAGACAGCTCACTTTACTAACTATATTCTAAAAGGTTTAGCATCTTTATAAATAAACACCTAGAGTTAATATTAATCTTCAACAGCAATTTCCATGTAACCAATAACATTACATTTTATAATTAAATATCCTATTCCATTTCCTGTATCAAAACATTGAAAAAGTCAACTAAAATAAATAATGATTGAATTTACAAAATATTTTACATACCCAAAGAATCATCACTCCTAACAAATCCCCAATTCATTAGACAGTGTGTACTGGCGCATCAAGCCTCTTTCTGCACCCGTTGTTGACGCTATGCTATTAGTTTTTAAAAACTATTATTTTTTATCATTGCCCTCCATTTCTGCTTTGCAATCTTATTCTATTCTTAAATTACCAAGTGTTTTTAATACCCATTCACCTTTTTTTTTTTTTTTTTACATTATTTAGAGTTTAAATTCTTTCACGATCATAATTTTCCATTGCACACTATTAATTTTGTTCTTACAATTTATTCCATTTCTTAGGCAGCTCCCCTGAAACACTCCCAATTCGAATGGTTTTTTTTACATTATTACTCAACACCTTTGTTAATCTTAAACAGCAACTTCTCCCCCAATGAACCTTGCAATTACTTTCTATGTAACCAATAACATTAGGTTTCATAATCAAATATTATCCTATTCCATTTCCTGTACCAAAACATTCCAAAACTAACAAAAATAAACCAATTGAAATTATAAACAATATTTTACTTACCCAAAGAATCATCATTAATGTCAACACCACCTCCAGGGCTGCCAACCTTCACAAAACAGGACTACCAACAACACCTCCAGGCCTGCCAACGTTCACAATACAGGTCTGCCAACACCCTCACTCCAGGATGTCACTGGGCACAAAACAGCTGAAATAATAAAACCACTAATTATCTAATGTAATGGCCTTATATTCAATAAGAAAATTGGAGGATAATAAGAAAATTGGAGGTTACAGAGTCATTCAAACATTGCCACGAAACACCACCTACATTGAAGAAGCTCGTTTCGTGGCATAGTCAGGAGGAATCAGAAGCCACCAGGTCTTATACTATCACAGGGTCCTTTCAGGGGGTAATAATCACACGCCTTTGGTACAGTTATGGTCAATAATCCTGCAACACCTTCCAATGAGATGGCTTCGAAAAATGATACGAAACTATAGCCATTGGTCTCTGCAATACTGGTTCACAATATTCAATCAAATGGCTCGCTTTTATTCACCAGGTTGCACGACTTTTGACCATGACTGCACATTAGTCTGCCTTGATTCCTCCAAAACCATGTCAGGAAACAGGACCACATTAACAAAAGCAATGAGGTCCTATTGTCGATTGGAATAGTTAAAAGGAATCAGTTTCTCCACATTAACAAACAAAGAAAATAGTAGTGAAGACAAATACATCACCTTAAATGGGGCCAGTACCAGATAAGATTATGAAAAGGTTGTTTGAAATAGTTTGGGGGAAATTACATACTCCTGATTTACAAACACTGGACGTTAGTAACCCCTCAAGGACCCTGTGATGTAGTCAGAATTTTGAAGATAAACGAGTCCTTCATACATTGCCACGAAACACCACCTATATGGAAGGATCTTTTTACGTGGCATAGTCAGAAGAAATCATAAGCCACTAATAAGTCTCACACACGATCACAGGGTCCTTAAGGGAAGTAACCTGTTGTGGAAAATTAGGAGGTTCCGATTCCCCCAAACTATGCCAGGAAACTAAACCCTCCGAATAAGACTACAGGGATGAGTTTTCTTGTCGAGTTAGGAGGGCTACGTATACTCCACAATTTCCCCCACAACTGGTTACTTCCTTTAGCCCCTCCCACACGAGAGGCAAACAGACGGCAGCCACGGGTAACTAGAGTGGAATTCCCTCTATTTACCAGTGTTACCATATCAAACGGTCCCTGGTACCCATTGGCCACTTGTGACCCACACCTACCCACAAAAGTGTCTGCCCACAGTCTTTTGCCTCTCGTGTGGAAGGGGCTTAAGGGTTACTACCGTGCAGTGTCTAAATAACTACTGTATAATAATATGGTCGAGGTACAGTTCCCCAACGTTCCGCCTGGGCCACCCTGATGTCAGAGATGGGTAACTGTGCTGGCAACACTGTTTATGTTTGTTCGTGTGTTCATGCTCTGCAAAAGTTCGATCATCAACACCTCTGAAGTGAACCTCATGCAGCTACAGCCAGAGTTGAACCCATCGATGGCAGGGTAGTACGGAGTGGAGTGCTGCTTTACAACTTGCAAGTATGAACAGTCTGTCAATAACCATCTGAATAACAATTAATGTGTTAAGGTTTACTACAGATTATTTTTTTATTAGTGAATGATTAGGTTTCCTTTGGCATTTCAGGCTCCGTATTCGAAGTAATGATTTGCTTATCCAGTGTGTTTAAGGCTCTATTCGAAGCACTGGAGGATTTGTTTATACACCGTTTCAAAGGGGAGGGGGGGGGGGGAGTGATTTGCTTATCCACTGTATTTCAAACTATTCGAAACAAGGGGATGAATTGCCTATCCACTCTTAAAAGTTCTTTTCGAACCAGTGAATGATTTTACCCATCTAGAGTAAAAAAATAATTACTAACATCATATCAAATTTAACTGAAAACAGGGCATTACAAGGCGTTCTGAGATTTTACCGATAATACTTGAAAACATAATCACTAACTTGTACTAACGATAATCATGATAAATAATTCTTTACATTATTTCACATCAAATCTAATTCATATACTCATGTACAGTCGGCCTCAGAAATTCGTACAAACACTAGGCTTCAAGGGCTTACAACACAGAAAATATAGGTCTATGTAACTGCAACACAACAGAATAATAGGTTTGTTGTTTTGTAATCACCGAACCACTTATAGACCATTCACTACAGTACTTTCCACAACAATGACTTAGCTTTATGATGAGCCTGTATATGAATTCCTGCAGCCAACTGTACTTAAGGGACACAGTGATCAAGACGGAAAATTATAGATTAACGAGTCCTTCAAAAAATACTGCCACGAAACTACCACTTATATGGAAGGAGCTTGTTCGTGGTGTGGTCAGGTAGAATCAACAAGAGTCCTCCAGTTTCCATACACGATCACAGTGTCTTTAATTAAATATTCACGAACTAATCATTGAATATTTTTAACCTTACATCAACACCAACGAATTTAAAGAGAAAATTATAACCCACACAACACGACTAACATAGCAGCAAACAGAATACACAGGCCAAAATACTACCACTGTTACTTATCACTTCACTAGAACACTTCCTTTCTCTGTCGCTGCTGATGAAGAACTGAGGAAGCAGTCCACCAGACCTCCATCATCACCTCTGACGTACACTCGCAATCCAAAATTTGTATCCAGGTCTTGTTGAAGTTTCGAATCATTTGACCTACTAGTGAACCAATTACAACGCTTATCCTGTTTCATAATATTTGCCTGAGTTCGCTTAATACTCGATCAGGATATTCGAAGCAAGCCTGGATACATAATTTGGATTGCGAGTGTACACAAGCCGCGCAGGTGTAAAAACAGAGCAAAGATTCTAGTACTGGGAAAAGGATAGACCACTCTTATGGGAGTTTTGGTCGTAGCGGTACAGCAGAGCCACCTAGCGGCGAAGGGGAATGACTAACAGATGACGCCTTTACTTACACAGGAGCGGTGGGATTTTTTTTTTATATTTTAGGTTATCTGAAGTTGATTTTGTGACTCAAATGTTGATTACTGGGTGCTTAACAATAAACTATTCCACCAACTCTAAGTGGAATAAGGACATATCAATTTTCCGCTTTTTTAAAGATCCTGAAAGGCGAGTTTTTACATCTCAAACCATCACCAGGCCACACACACACACACACACATACACACATCTCGAACCAATGGAGGCTTTGGGTGGGCTGTGTGTGTGTGTGTGTGGTACTCTCTCTCTCTCTCTCTCTCTCTCTCTCTCTCTCTCTCTCTCTCTCTCTCTAAAGTTAGAAACATTATTATAACTAGCTTCACACCTCTGAACACATTATTTGGTTAA
>JAWQEG010001970.1:7500-43318 GCA_033782935.1 Petrolisthes cinctipes | reverse complement strand
GTACGGATGGGGAGGGGGGAGGTGAGAGTAAGGAGAGTAAGGTTATGGGGGTTTATAGTAAGAGTGGTGGTGGGGGTATGGTGGGGTGGTGAGGGTATGAGGGTGTAACAGTA
The DNA here is from genome assembly GCA_033782935.1 of Petrolisthes cinctipes. Lineage (NCBI taxonomy): Eukaryota > Metazoa > Arthropoda > Malacostraca > Decapoda > Porcellanidae > Petrolisthes > Petrolisthes cinctipes. The sequence continues at coordinate 43,205 of JAWQEG010001970.1, read as the reverse complement.
GGAGTGGGGGTATGGTGGGGTGGTGCAGTGGGAGTAGTGGGGGTGAGGGTATGGGGGTGTTATAGTGAGGGAGGGGAGTAAGAGTATGGAGTTATCGTGGTGGGGGGGGGGTAGTGTTACAATAAGTTACAAAAGTTATAATATATGTAACTACAGTCGTGGACAAAAATAACCTTGCTAATGAAAAAAAAATAATTACAATATCCATCTAACTATTAAACTTGCTAGTGAAGAATTACAATAATACAATTTATATCTATAACTAGTAAACTTAATGGTGATAAGTTACAGTACAATTTTTAGGTAACCGAGGAACCATAACGAATACGCTAACTATACGATTGTACTGTGTAAGAATGATAGTGAAGAGTTAAGTATAGTACACTCTCTTATCCATTCTCGAGGCACTACAACGAATATGCTAACTATACGAATGGACTATGTAAGCATGATAGTGAAGAGTTTAGTACAGTCCCGAAGCACTAGGAATACTGTTACTATACTAATGTACTGTGTAATCATGAGAGTGAAGAGTTAAGTATAGTACAGTCCCTATCAATTCCCGAGGCACTAGGAATACGGTTACTATAAGAATGGCCTGGGTGAGCATGATAGTGATGATAGTGAAGAGTTAAGTACACTCCCTATCAATTTCCAAGGCACTAAGAATACGGTTACTATAAAAAGGGACTGAATGAACAATACTAATACTAATACGGTTAGGCTACTATAAGAGACTGAGTGAGCATTTTTTTATAGGAATACATTTACTATAAGAAGAGACTGATTAAGCATTTTTTAAATAGAAATACGGTTGCTATAAGAAGAGACTGAGTGAGCATTTTTTTATAGGAATACGTTTACTATAAGAAGAGACTGAGTGAGCACTTTTTTTTATAAGAATACGTTTACTATAAGAAGAAACTGAGTGAGCATTTTTTTTTATAAGAATACGTTTACTATAAGAAGGGAGTGCTTGAGGGAGCATGGTGGTGGTGGTGGTGGTGGTGTCCTTGCCTTCCCTCCTCCTCCTGCCCTGCCCTGCCCTGCCCTGCCCCACCACCACCACCACCGCGAGACTCATGACAAAAGAGCGCTGCAATGCGGCAGATTTTACCTGAGTTGCACCCAGGCAGAGGACCTCCCTGGTGTGAGTGTGTGTGTGTTCACTTTGAGGTTGTGTGTGTGTGTGTGTGTGTGTGTGTGTTCACTCTGGGGTTATGTGTGTGTGTGTATTTGTGCTTGCCTTATTTACTTTATTCGTGTGTATGCGTGTGTGTATGTGTGTTCTGTTGTAGGTTATAATATTATGTTTACGTTTTTTTTAGGTATTTTGTCTGGGGTTGTTTATAATGGATGGATCATCATTATCTCTGAGGGTGTGTGTGTGTGTGTGTGTGGGGGGGGTTCTTTTGTATGGGAGTTTGGGCTGCGGGTCTGGTGGTGTGCTTATATTTTTGTCACTGAGGTTATGTAAAATGATAAAAAATAACACAAACTGCATAATATTTGTACTAAACTGAAACATACGGGTAATTTCTATAGGGGAAATTAGTTACATAGCGATGTGACACTGGGCAACAAAAATTTTAATATAGTGTATTAATTTTATAATGTTATTCTGTATGTTGTATATATCTGTGGTTGGGCTGGGTTGGATTGTATTGTTAGGGTAGTAAATGGTGTGCTGTAGTTTTGTCCGATAATCAAGTGTGGCCGGACCGCTTTTGGCCAAGGTTAAAGTTACAAGACTCATTTACTTGCCTCCCTTCCACCATTCCTCCCTCCCTGCCAGCCTCCCTCGTCCCTCCCTCTCCCTCCGACTCCGGCTCTTTCCCTCTTCCCTTGGAGTTCCCCTCCCCCCACCCCTCTCTCTCTCTCTCTCTCTCTCTCTCTCTTTAGGGGAAAAAAAGAAAGAAAAGGAGGGGCGAGAGAAAAAGTGTGCGTAGAGAAACGAGTGAAAATATAAATGAGCCATGTTGGGGTACCTGGCAACTCCTATCCAACTCTGAAACGTTTCCAGAGTCCGCCAGACCCGAGTATTTTTAAAAAGTCAATTTCTATATTTATACTTAGACACCATAAGTGTTGATTGCTGTATTGTTGTCCTGTTTACTCTACGTTCTTGTCACTGTCGTTCATGTTGCTGTTTATGGCATAGTAATTGCTCTTTCTATATATATTTTTTTTGGGCGTTAATTGCATATACACAGAGCAAGGCGTATGAGTAAGGACATCGTATATTTACTAATAATTGTTGTGTAAATAAGTTTTCATACACTGGACAGGTGGTGCAGCTTGGCATTGTTATTTTCAGGTTTACGTGGTAACTAAATCAGACTAGTGACCAAATTCTAGATACGGTACTGTATATAAACAACTCTAATCTCTTCTAACATTTAACAGCCTAACATTTTAAGTGTCGAGAAGTAAACGTAGCTGATCGTCTGTTTTAGCTGTTAATCATAAAAGGCATAAATATAGACATAAATATAGTACTCACGTCATTAGTAGCCCTCAGATGGAGACGGAAGTGTTGTGTTGTTTCTTATTCTTATTTTTCCTCGACTTATTCTGGTTCTCACACACGGCACTTAATTATTACACATTCGCATTATATCTACGGTATTCAAATTAAACCGAATTAACCACACTCCGTAGAGCAAGTCACTAACAGCAACAAAATAAACATTCCATCAATTCCCAAACACTGCGAACACTCGAGTTAGTTGAGTGATTGAATCTTACTAAAAACTATAATATCATGTAGCAAACTGAGTTCCCTTTCTTTTCATTAGTAATCAGGAAATTAAGTATCAACACATAAAATACATATATATGTATTTTATGTATAAAGTACACAGATATGTTTATTTAGACCAAATTCATTATGTTTAGCTACTGTACAAGCTAATATCATATTTCTATATCACTTTTGGTACAAAATACACTTTTTCCTTAATATTGAAAATATATATACATGTTCGTAGGTATATCTTTTTATATATACAGTAACTGAAAGCTTAGATTTTGTGCAATCAATTAAAAACATATAACTCAAATATAGGTACTCATTTGACTGACAGTGCCGTATGAACCACACTGCGGGAATACGTAATGTACACGGGGGACTTAAACACGTCAATTTTGGGGGTGTAACTATAAGATTCGTTTCAGTATGAGTGCAAGAATGCGATTACAAACTCCAGGAAGCGTATAGTTGTCCTAACAGCTGTACAATACCCTAGAAATTCACCAACAAGGAAGAAGGTAAGAATAATACAATCTGGCAGCACCTTGACACCAACAAACTACTACATTATTTCCTTTTTGTTTCAGCGTGAAGGATTTGAGAAGTTCATGAATGTACCCTTTATAATTACCGTCTATTCTAAGCCTATGCTCGCCTTCTATCCAATATAAATAATGAGTACGGATTAAAAATGTACTTTATTGTTCCTACGTCAATTCCCAGCCAGGGTCGGTAACCTTAACAAACTTTGGGTGGGTATTGATAGAGATACTGTAATATCCACTCGTACTCATATTTCCTTGCCAAGATTTATTATTGCATGTCTATCAGAATCAATTTTGACTTTCATCCCAACAGTTTCGTAATATTGGCAGATTATTTTCTAGTATTTGTGTACGAGTTTATGTTGGCACCCTTGATTTGTGCTTTTATTGTGTAACAAATTTCAGAAGGATGCCGTATTTTATATCAACAAATAATCTTACATGACTTATAGATATATATTAAATTAATAAAAAGGTCTGGTAACATTTATATAAATTTTAGGAAAGCTGTGGTAATTCTTTCGTTACTATCTTACACTTATAACCCAACCATAGCCTAATATACTTAACAAATTTACCAAACTCCCACTCTCGTAATATTTCACGTCACAGATTATTGCACTGATCAGAATACTGTTTTAGATGCGATTCTTATCCACCCTATAAAATTTTAAAGTAACCTATAATAACCTATTGTATTAAATTTTCCGGCACAGTTCACCCTCATGTAACCTAGCGTAGCCTACTCACATTGACCTTGACTTTCTTACCCACTTCTCCAACTCTCCCCACTCCTTCCTTTGAGGTTAGTGTGGGGTTTATTATAATGTTTCCTGCATTGATGTCGTCCCTGGGCGTTCTTTTTATTTGTCATAATTATATATTCTCCTTATTAAAGTGTCATTTGTTAGTTGAAATAGTTTAGTTTTCTAGTTACCGTAACAAGTCTCGGAGTAATATTAAAATTGTGACCTTGAATTTGTGGCTGATCAGCAATCCTACCCAGATATCCTACTGTGTACCAGAAGATTTAATTATATTGTTGTAAAAGTCTGATATAACTACTACTACTACTACTACACACCGTCCATAGTAAAAACTCTAAACTACTCCTTATTCCCAAACGATCTTCTTCGCACTAACTTAAATCTGTAATAAAAGCAAATATTTAAAAGTAGTCAAGGGCAAATAGAGAGGATCTTTCTTCGGATGTCTTGTAAATATGTAAACACTTATACAAACCAAAGCCTAATTTTGGAAAAGTATAATTAACACTTCATTACATATCGTTATGTTAATTAATTCACAGTAACAGACAACCTAATATTCATGATGTTAGTAGTTTCTTTAGAGTACCGGTGCTCTTATTAATTTATTTTAGTACTTTAATTTAATGTGCATTATTATATTCCATAGCAAACCTTTTAAAACCATATACTGTTGTTAATTTTTATGTGTTTGTAGTACACTTTTTATTACGTTTAGTTATGTAATAATGAATATCAGTTTTCCAGTGTTTTATGACTTTGACAAAGCAATTTCGCATACCAACACTAGAATGTTGCTCCAGATGGAATGCACACACACACACACACACACATTGACACACACACACACACACAGTCACACACACACACACAGACATTCTCGTCACATAGGCTAACGGAATGACTTGGACTACTACTTCTACTACTTTTTCTTTTTCTTCTTTTACTACTACTACTACAAATACTACCCTACTACTACTACTATCCTCTCCCACATGTATTGTTTTCCTGGACCACTCCCCATACTCATCCACGCTCTTTCCCCCTCCCAGCACTCCTCTCTCTCTCTCTCTCTCTCTCTCTCTGCAGGGTAATTTTCTAACCCTTTTTATCCCCTCTCCTTCCTTCCTCTCTCAACTTTCTCGCTGTGTGTGTGTCTGTCCCGTCTGTTTAGTTTTATGTCTGTCTGCTGGGTGGCTGTTGTCTTGTGCACAAAACTCTACTGCTATTTCTTTTACTGTGCCGTGTGCTGTGTGTGTGTGTGTGTGTGTGTGTGTGTGTGTAGTAGATTAAGCTTGAACTAAGTGTTGCATGTTACTATTAATTTTTATTCATTTAATTTACTTATTTTTGTTTATTTTACTTATTTTTATTTATTTTACTTAGTTTTATTTATTTTACTGTACATATCTCTTTTTTTTTTATTATTTAGTGTACAGTGGGTGAACTCTAAGTAGCTGTACACTATTTACGCGAGACAATATGAAGTTACAAACCCGAGGAAACACATAGAGAAGACTGTGAGGAGATAACGGAGAGTTGTAGTGGTCATTCCCACAACCAATGGACCTCTGCATACTGATACTTATTTCCTGAGTATCTGCAGTGTGTGTGTGTGTGTGTGTGTGTGTGTGTTTAAAAGGGAGCTGTGTTTGTGTGTTAATGGGTGCTGTTGTGTGTGAGTGAGAGATGAAGATTTATCGTATGTGTATGTGTGTGTGTGTGTAGGGAGAGAAGTATGTTTTATTGTGTGTGGAGAGAGAGAGAGAGAGAGAGAGAGAGAGAGAGAGAGAGAGAGAGAGAGAGAGAAGGGACTTTTATCGTGTGTGTGTGTTTTTAAATGGGAGCTGTATGTATGAAACAGAGGGAAGGTTATATCGTGTGTGTATGTTGTGTGTGTTGCGAAGGAAAGGGAAGGCAGGAAAGTGTGTGTGTGTGTGTGTGTGTGTGTGTGTGTGTGTGTGTGTGTGTGTGTGTCTTGTGTGGTGTATGTTGCGAAGGAAAGGGAAGGCAGGAAGGTGTGTGTGTGTGTTGCGAAGGAAAGGGAAAGCAGGAAGGAAGGTGAGTGTGTGTGTGTGTGCTGTGTGTTGCAAAGGAAAGGGAAGGCAGGAAGGAAGGTGTGTGTGTGTGGTGTGTGTGCTGTGTGTTGCAAAGGAAAGGGAAGGCAGGAAGGAAGGTGAGTGTGTGTGTGTGTGGTGTTCTGTGTATTGCGAAGGAAAGGGAGGCAGGAAGGAAGGTGTGTGTGTGGTGTTCTGTGTGTTGCGAAAGAAAAGAAGGCAGGAAGGAAGGCGTGTGTGTGGTGTTCTGTGTGTTGCGAAGGAAAAGGAAGGCAGGAAGGTAGGTGTGTGTGTGTGTGTGTGTGTGTGGTGTTCTGTGTTTTGCAAAGGAAAGGGAGGAAGGTGTGTGTGTGTGTGTGTGGTGTGTGTTGCAAAGGAAAGGGAAGGCAGGAAGGAAGGTGTGTGTGTATGTGTGTGTGTGTGTGTGGTGTTCTGTGTTTTGCAAAGGAAAGGAAGGAAGGTGTGTGTGATGTGTGTTGCGAAGGAAAGGGAAGGCAGGAAGGTAGGTGTGTGTGTGTGTGTGTGTGGTGTGCTGTGAGTGGCTGGGTTGAGGGACCAATAGCAGACGGGAGGAGGGAGGGTAAGGGTGCTGCTATGGGGTGAGTAAGGTAGATAAAAAGGAAAGAACAAAAGTAAGGAAGTCTTGGGAAACAGACACCCTGGTTTTACTTTCAAATCCTAATTTCTTTTCTCCATCACCTTCTTCCACTTTAATCTACTCTCATTGTTACTCATTTTTCTCTATTACTCTCTTCCTCTTTAATCTACTCTAATGTTACTCCGTTACTCTCTCACTCTCTCCCTCTTTAATCTACTCTCATTATTTTTAAGTCCATTTTATCTCTATTATTCCTTTTATCTTCCTTCATTTTCTCGTCTCATAAAATTATCCTCTTATACCAACTTTCCTTTCTTTACTCGGTTTTCTCATTCTTTACTCTTTCTTTACTCTTCTCTACGTCAGTCTTTCTCTTTCACTGCCTTTACTGTCGTTGGTACCCCTCTTTCTTTTCTTTACTCTTTTCCTGTCATTCTTAGTTTTAATTTATATATTTCTTACTCCCCTATAATCTGTCTTTGTGTAATTCTGTTCTCTCTCTCTCTCTCTCTCTCTCTCTCTCTCTCTCTCTCTCTCTCTCTCTCTCTCTCTCTCTCCTGTTTCAGTCATCCACTTCTTTTTCCTCTTCCTCCTCTTTTCTCACCAGAATATTTTTACTTTCTATAATTCCTTCCTTCCTTCCTTCCTCACCTTCATCCTCCTCCTCCTCCTCCTCCTCCTCCTCTCGTTTCTTTCTCCCTTCCCTTTATCCTCTTCCCGTACCAGTTTTATCTTCTTCATCCCCTCTCCGTAATCCTACTCTCCCTCTCCCTAGTGGATCTCTCTTATGTCTTCTTCGCCTCTCTCTCTCTCTATCTCTCTCTCTTTACCCTTGTTCCCTTCTTCGCCTCTTTCTCTGTCTCTCTCTCTCTCTCTTTAGTCATCTTATTTTTCCTCCTACCTCTTCCCCCTTCCGTCCTTCTTCTCGTTTTACTTAGGGAAGAGTGGATGGGAGGAGGTGGAGGGAATGTTGGGGTGGGGGGGGGGGATTTAGAGGGAGGGGTAGTAGAATGGAAGGGAAGGGAATAGTAGTGAAGAGAATAAATAGAAAGAGAAATAAGTAAAGGGAAGAGGGGTGTAGAGTGGAGAAGAGGGGAGGGTAGATTATTGGAGTGGAGTGGATGAGGGGAAAGGAGAGTGGGAGTAGAGTTGAGGAGGGGAAAGGAGAGTGGAGTGGAGTGGTAGAGAGGGAAAGGAGGGTGGGGTGGAGTGGAATAAAGGGAAAGGAGAGTGGGGGTGGAATGGAATAAAGGGAAAGGAGAGTGGGGGTGGAGTGGAAGAGGGGGAATGAAGAGTGGGGGTGGAGTGGGAGAGTGGGGGTGGAATGGAGGAGATTGGCAGGAGTGGTGCGGTGAATATAGTAAGGATGGAGTGGGAGTGAGAGGGCCGGGAAACGGAGAGAGAGAGAGAGAGAGAGAGAGAGAGAGAGAGAGAGGGAGGGAGGGAGCACGCAACGTCTAGGGAGGGGAATCGATGACTGAGCTCCCTCCCTTCCTCTCCCTCTCCCTCCCTCTCTCTGTTTTCCCTCCGTTTCCTCCCTTCCTTCCTTACTACGATACAAAGTGATTAAACCAACAAATACAAAATTGTAAGAATATATATAAGGCTATCTATTTCCCTCTTCACACCTTAGACGACCACCCCCTTCTCTCCCCTCACTCCCACCCCCTTTTCTCTCTCTCTCTCTCTCTCTCTCTCTCTCTCTCTCTCTCTCTCTCTCTCTCTCTCTCTCTCTCTCTCTCTCTCTCTCTCTCTCTCTCTCCTTTTCTCTCTCTCCCTCCCTCCTTCCCTCCCAACTTTTTGCTCCCCCCTCCCCCCGCCCCCCCCCCAACCCCCACCTTCTCCCGCTCCCTGCTCATGACATTACAGTGTTGCCACATCTCGCGTGCTGCAGGACACGCGGCAACAGAGAAACATAAATATTGCCATTGTATGTCCCCCCCCAACGCGCTGCTGCCCCCCTCTGACTCGCCCCCCATCTCGCCCCCCTCTTTCTCCCACCGTCGCCGCCGCCGCGCTCTCCCCCTCTCTTTCCCCTTACATGTCCCTCTCTCCTCTTTCCTTCCATCGCTCTCTCCTCACCCTTCTTTCTCCCACCACTGCCAAGCTCTCTCCCCTCTTTTTCCCCTTACATGTCCCTCCCCTCTTTCACCCCCACCACCACTGCACTTTCCCCTCTCACTCGTCCCTCTTTCCCCTCACTCGTCCCTCTGCTCTTTTTCCCCCATCTCTGCCGCCCACTCATCCTTTTCGCTTTCCCCTCCCTCTTTTTCCTCTGCATCTCCCCTCTTCTCATTTCCTCATCAATCTCTTTTTTCCCCTCCCACTCTCTTCTTAACCTTCATCTCAATAATCTTCCTTCTTCTAATCCCCTCCTTTCTCTTTCCTTACCCGTCCTCTCTCTCTTTTCCCTCTGTCCTTCCATCATCTCTTTTATATTCTCCCATTTACTCTCTTTCCTTCCCCGTTCCTCCTCCTTCCCTCTCCATATCTACCTTCTATATCCTAACCCTCCCCCACTCTCCTCTCCTCTTCTCTTTGCTTCATTATTACTCACTTTCTCTCCTTTCCTCTTTACTTTATTTCCTCTCTCTTTCTCTCGTCTCCTCTCTTTACTTTCCTCTTTACTTCATTCCCTCTCTTTTTCATCTCCTATTTACTTCATTCTCTCTTTTTTTCTCTTTACTTAATTCCCTCTCTTTTTCTCTCTTTACTTCATTCCCTCTTTTTCTCTCGTCTCCTCTCTTTACTTCAATGTTACTCTCACCTCTCTTCCACCCCGCCCTCTCCCTCCCTCCCTCCACCCCCTCCACACAGCGTTACCCCTTCCACAACCTTGCCCACTACCTCCACCATGATCCCAGTCACTTCCCACCACCACTACCTGCCACTACCACAACTGTAACGATTGGTAAGAGCCTCCGTAACTATCATAGGTAGTACCCGATACCCACTATATTATAACGAATACCACTTTTATCTGGCACCAGCACTATCACTATCACCACTACTACTACCCATATGCTACATCGTTGTTACTATCATTTTCGTTCTACTACTATGATGGTTTTTGTCACTATCACTACCGTAGTTTAATATTTCCACTATACTACTACCACTACAAACATTGCCACTACCATTAATAACACTATACTACCAATACTAACACAAACCACTACCATCGCCATTACAGAGCCTCTTCTACTAACCATACCTACACCATTAAGGGGGTATATAGCACATTATTTTGGGTGGTAAATCTGGAGCAAATGATTCCCCCAAACTATTCCAGGCAACAGGATACCATTATTTTTCTTCATCTAGGTCTGTTTCCTGGCATACTTTGGGGGAATCAAGGCGCTTCAATCTATCAAAAGTATACTATCCCCTTAAAAAAAAAAAAAAAAACTTAAATCAACACCACTATCACTAAAATCACCTTCATTACAAATACCATCACTACCACTAACATCAACACCTCCAACAACATCAACAAACCAATATGATAAACTTTCAGAACACAATGGAGTGACGTCAGAATAACTAATGGTACTATAGGAGGAACAGAGTTACTTTCTGCTTCTCAAACTAACCAATTAATAAGGGCTAGAGAATTACAGCCTGCATCTCGGTATAACCAATTAGGTGTCAGATAATTTTTTACTTTCTTGGGCTAATCAATCACGAGCTGAATATTACTATCGGTGCCTTGCTAACCAATCAGGGACTAGAGCGTTTTGCCTACTGCCTGCGTCTCAGACTAACCACTATGAGTTGTTACCCTTTGCGTCTCAGCCTACCTCATTCACGTCACGTTAAACCCATCCAATCTCCTCCCAGAAAACCGATCAGTCATCCACTTACACATTAACGTCATCTTCCTCGGTCATAATATCCTAAGCAGTCATAACACACCTAATGTTTCAGAGCCACTATTACCACACTGGTATCACACTATCTGGTAATGGTAGTGCCTTTGGTAACTAGATGCAGTTGTAATATTACTCGGTCCCTTAACCCTTCCCCTCCCTACATCCTACACAATATATATTATACTGTATAAGTTTATATTGTCATTATTTTTGTCCCAGATGTGACTTGTAGCAGAGTTGTTTTGCAGCGTCATGTGTTTATATTTCTGAGGGATGTGGTGACCCAATCTCTCACCTTTCATGTAAAGGTGCAGTCAGCCTCATATCCTTTACGATATAATATGAGTGGGCAGTACGTAACATGACCCTACCAAAGGTGATTCTCATTTTCTTCGGACACTTTCAAGTTGGTCATTCAGGACTGGTACATATAAGATTACTTCATTAAATGAGACAAGTTAACAAATTATTTATTACACAGTATGTTTAGCAAAGGTGTAGATCCAGGGGACTGACTAAATGTAGGTAAAAGTAGGATACAAGTCACTTAAAAGATCAGTACTATTCAATGTATTTTTTTTCTCTCTTGGGCTGTGCATAATATATATACTCTCACATTCACACACCAATATACAGGATTTACAAAATAATACAAGATACTAATACATTTAACTTTATTATTTATCTATCGAATCACTCACAAAAATCAGAAAATAAAATTATTAGCCAACATGAAAAACTAATAATACGACGATACAAACATATTTAAGTACCGCTTTTTTGCTCAGTACCGTGGAGGTATTGTTTACAGCAGCCTCGTCATCATCTTCCACTTCAAAATAGGCTTTGTTCATCTTTTTCACTTTTTTTTTGTAGTTTTAATAATATTGACACAGATAATAAAAATATATGGGGAATACAGTATCTTAATGTGGAACTACAGTGTACATGTTATGTATATTTTCTTGTTTAAGTTTAGGGTAGTTAAGTAAGGTTTTTTGGGGGGTAAAAGGAGCTATTTTAGGGAAAAGGGGTTTTGGGAGGGGGGGCTGGGGGAGGATACTTTGACATGGCCCCCTCCGACCCCAATGAACAAACAGGCTCAAGCAGAAAAATAAAAATAAAAATACAGCAGACATAATCTTGCTATCGAAAATATAAACACACTCGCTAATACATTAAAACAGTATAGTAGGAAAATAATTCATATGTGGCAAAGTGATTGAGTGGATTGAGGACGAGTTGGCGACTATTAAGGATGATAAATGGCTAAAGGAAACACAATAAATGATAATAAATAATGATGCTACCAGCTATTATTGACAGTAGGTTAAAAAAAAAAAAAAAAAACAATCAACACACACATGATAATACTACGTAGATAAAAAAATATCTAATTCAAAGTAACTATAAAACTGGATTAATGATAATAATATATATATATAATAAGCGGCTCTCCCCCGCTCCCCACACACTCAAAGAAAATGAAGACTATATAAATATGTCCCGCGGCACATTTTCTACGACCAGTAGTAAAATCAGGTTTGTTGTCAAATCAGAAAAAAAAAAAAAAAAAGAGGGGGGAGTGGGGGATGGGGGGTTTATTAGCCACCAACTCGATGCCTCAGCTACAGAAAACTGTACACAAATTTTCACTTCGAAGCACAAATAATAATGGATATCACTTTCTTTTTTTTGTTAGAACAATTGGATAATATAAATAGTTTGATGGAGGAGGGATAACAGTATATTATAACAGCAGCAGTAATTGTAGAGGTAGAGGTAGTAATAGTAGTAGTAGTAGTAGTAGTAATAGTAGTAGTAGTAGTAGTAGTAGTAGTAGTAGTAGTAGTAGTAGTAGTAGTAATAGTAGTAGTAGTAGTAATAGTAGTAGTAGAAGTAGCAGATGATGGTGCTGTAGGCAGATATTGTATGAAAAGCGGAAACTACAATAACGATACAGTAATAATAGTAGTAGTAGTAAGAAGTCACAATAGTAGCAGATGGAAGGAACTAAAAAGCAATACATATGTAAAGAGAGAAGCCAAAGTCAGATTATGGAAGCCAAGGAAAAATGAGAACGAGATGGAGACTGAGGAATGAGGATAATATACGAGAGGTGAAGGAAGACCATGAAAGGTGAAGGAAGACAAACGAAGGGAGAATTACTGAAGGTGAAGGAAAAAAAAAAAACACACACATATAACTTTTTCATGACTTAGTGAAAGAGAAGGACGAGACGAATAATAATAATAATGAAAGCTTTTACTGTTAATACATGAAGTGATACTGATTTATTTATGTAGGAGTGAAACTTATCTATATACTGATTAAATAAATGAAACTATTGGAGAAGAGGTAGAATATATATCGGGGGAATTTTGATTAAGAAAGGAGCAGCTTAAGGAAGAAGTACTATGTTTAAAGAGTTGAAGAAGTATTGTCAAAGAGGAAACGTATTTAAAGAGTTGAAGAGGAAAAGTATTTAGAGTTGAAGAATTACTGACGAGAAAAAGTAATAAAAGAGTTGAAGTACTGTCAAAGGGAAAAAAGTATAAAAAGAGTTGAAGAAGTAGCGATGAAGAGGGTGCTGAAGTAGTGAAGAGCGCAGGGGTGACTAGCGCTATACTCGTCAACAGATAGAGAGCCTATAAGTGACTGCTGATGCCCGTGTGGATGAAACCTGACTCATAGCAATAAAAAATTATAATTATCATCATTATTAATAGTAACAAATTAAACCTAAATACATAATAAATTTACACATTATTAACAGTTATAGAAGGTATCAAAATAGAAGCTCTACCAGGGAGGAGGAGGAGGAGGAGCAGTGGGGTTGGGGGGTTTAGGTGAGGGATTGTCCTCCACGGGGCACCCCAACCTGCAGGAGGGGTATTGGATGATGGTTTGAGGGGGGGGTTGGTGGGGCGGACTCCAGGGGGGAGGGGTCCCGTCACGCGGAGGTGTCGCTGACCTTGTGAAGCCTCTTACAAAAATCATGGCTAAACAAATAATCTTGAAAAATTATATATATATATTTATATTTGTGTGTATATATATGTATCTAAATATATATTATATTTATATACTCCTATTGAAAAACAGCGGCGAGAGAGACTACTACATGAGATGATAACAAAGATTCAAGTGTTGGGTGGTTCAGGTCCGCCCTCACGGCTGGAGTGGGGGTGGGGTCAGCAAGGGTGGGGGTATAAGAAGAAGGGGGTAACCTTACACACGAGGTACAATGCCCGCCCGTGCTGCGGGGGCATGAGAGGGGGCGAGGGGGAGGGGATGGGCGCAGAGCTATGGGTGGGGGGATTATGCGTGCAACATTTTAGCAACATGTCCAGACATGTTTCAACAAATTTTAAAACCATAGAACATCATTATTTAAAAATTTTCAGTCAAATCAACAATTTTTTTACTCTATATTAATCATTCTTTATATAATTACACTCATTATATCTTTATTTATTTTTTTTTGCATGTGCCCCCCAGGCCCAAGCTGTGCCCCACCCAACCCCCCTACCCTTCCCAGATCACTAAAGAGCTACTCACTGGACACACAATCACTGCTCAGAAACCGTGTAAAAATACTTCCTACTTGAGTACAATCCACAATACAGGAAATTATGGCCTTGTCTACAACGCATTCGCTTAAGTCTACTCTTTTGTCTAGAAACTTGCATCCAGCACCTTGTCGTGGCGGCTTTGTTGAAGGTTATCAGTAATTATATTTGTAGTAAATATTTTTTAAGTCTTTTTTTTTTATATATATATTGGTCACAAATATTTGAGTGGAGACACTGACTGATAGACTACCGAGTATATGTTATTGCTTCTGTTACAGAGTGTAGGGCGTCACGGTGTTAATACAGTAATGTTTACACCACTCATCATTCGCCCTCCCCCACTCCTTCACCACTCCCATTACTACCTAACTTGTGAGTTTTATTGGGGGGTTGGGTTGGGGTGGGGCAGCGGGCAACCCACCTCCATAAGTAATTAACATCATATCCATCTTTCTTCACAAAATGCCGAATTAATGATTACAGCGATCATGATAAAATATCTGAATTTACAACACCAACAAAAGTTCCCGAATATAGTCATTTGGATGAGTGATAAAAATATACAAGTAAAGTCCCCTCCTCCCCACACATACATACACACACTCTCTCTAACCCTCCCCTTCCCCCCTCATCCACAGATTCCCACCACACTGTAGGGGGTCGCCGGCTGCCTTATGTAAAAGTAACAACATAAGAATAACAATAATAACTAGATGTTATAAATGATGTCATTCATAGAAAAACAATATTTTTTAACTCTTTAAAATTGGAACAGAAGTTCAACAATGTATACCACACTTCAACCCAAGAAGCCTTAAATATTTATAAAGTGGGAAAAATTAAAGTAGTAATGGCGAGCCTGTACAGCACAGCCGGCATGGTCAGGCCAGACTGTGTGAGGGGACTGGTGGGGGGGTTAGTGGAGATGGGGGGGACCTAGCAGTGGGGGGGAACCCTCTCCTCCTCCTCCTCCTCGTCGTCATGGCCAGGGCACGGTGGCCCTGGTACTGAGATCTGTTCTCTCTCTCGCTCTCTACTGAATATTGTACAAGACATGCAGACGAAGCTACCAGTGTGGTTGGGGAGGGGTGGCCACCCCTTCGTGGTCTGGGAAGGGCTGGCACAGCCTCTGTCCCAGTGACCAAGGAAGGGGACACCGCCCCCTCCTACCTACACACCGGAGGAGATATATTCCGGGGGGTTACTCTTTATGCTCAGTTTTTTCATAATTTTTATATCAGTATTATAAAGAATATATTACCATTATAACTATAAATATTTATGAACTATTGATGGCCAGAAAGAGACAGAGGGAGAGCGCCTAGCGGCCTGCTTGACTGACTTACTGCACGAATGCCTGACATGACATGACTGACTTACTTTCTGACTAACTGTCTGACTGGTAAGGATCAAGTTATTGGTACGAGTGCGGACCGTGGCGGTGCCATCCCTTAGCCTCCTGATATAAGGCAACAATACCAAAGAGCACAAGAAGAGAGGTGAGAGGCGGAGTGTGTAGGGGCGGGCTGCAGGTACCTCACGCTCTGGCCAGCTCGCTTCCCCTTCCTAGGACTGACTCCCTCACTACTATTACTGACTCTTTGCTGAAAGTGGGTATCACACTAGCACAGTTTCCCCCCTCATCCTCGGGCCAAAACAAACTTTTATTCTCTCATCCTGCAACATGTTTTCCAAGAAAGCTGGATGAAATCACCCATAAATCTAAACAGATTAAATCTGAACTGAGGATGAAGTAAGGTGGGGAAAATGTACCATCGTGATTGACCCTGGAGGAGCGGCCAGCCTGTGCGTCTGGTAGAGTGCGCCCCGCCCCACCACACTCGCCCTAACATCTGAATACTGGGAAAAACCGTGAGCGAGGCAACGTGGGGCTGGAACGGGGCTGGATGGCCTCAACCTTGCCCCGCTGCCACCTCAACTCACGTCATGAGCAGCTTCTGGCCTGGCAGCCTCCCTGGACCAACCTGCTGCCCCACCTCCTCCTGCCCCGACCTTGCTCCACTCACATGACCTCACACTTGTACTCAGTTTCACTCGCTTCACCTTCACTCATACACTCATTTACTCTTTTCAACCAGTTTTACTAATTCAGGTACGGTTTCACTCACGAGTTAATTCACTCAAACTCCCATTACTGTTTCCAAATCCTTATGGCCATCTTCACTTTCATTCTCCACTACACCCCATCCTTTGAAATACTTTATATCCTGCACACCATTATCTCATCAGTTGTTCCACATCATGGTGGAAGCCTTTCCAAACACTCTCAACTTCTCTCTGTCTGCTTTAATTTTATTCCTGCACACCGCTCATAGTCAACATAGGACTCCGGTCACACTGTGTTATTTTTGATAATTCATTCATTCATTCAAGATTCAACATCTACTACAATGCTTCATTCAATTTCAAAAATCATAAACTCATTTAGTTCAACAATCATCAACTAACTTTTGTATTCAGATGGATGGTGTGAGCGGTTGGAGTGAAGCAGGCGTGGGGAGGGTGTGGTGTGGAGTGGCACGGACAGTTGCAACAGAGACTCCGCCATACATAGGCCCACAACATTATTTGATATAAACTCTAAAATATGGCATGTACCGGATAGCATAGTTTCACTTACAATAATGATTACTGTGGTGGCGGGGCAGGTGCTCACCACCTCTACCACAATATACTTGATACTCAAATATAAACCATCTTAATCATTATTATTATAAGTGTATAGACTATGATGTGAGTGGAACTTGGGTGGGATATGAGGGAGTGGCACCCCAGTGGGGCGGGGCGGGCAGGGCGCAGCGGGGCACTGTGGCTCCCGCCACGCCCTGACACCAAACAGTGACATAGAACAACGGGAGACGACAACTGTCCCTGCAGTGGTTTACTTTCATTATTGAGAAACTTGTTACGGTACAAAATACTGAGCAGGTGCAAGCCACGGGTCCAGCCCAGCCGGGGGCCTTCAGGGGGTGCCGCCCCCTCCCTGCCTCAAGTGGTGGGACATGGCTACAGGGTCAGCTCCCCCTGGCAGCTCCACCGACACTACCGCCAGCACCCGACACTCAGCCCAGTGTCATGGGGAACCATGTGTTTACTGTGGCACGTGTGCAAACTAGGGTCATGCTGTGGGATTGGTGGTGTTGTGTTTGAATAGTGTGGGAAAGGGATGTGTTGTTTTGTTGATAGGAGACTGGTATGGATGAGGTACAGTGATATGTGTAGAGTGGTGTAGATAAGCTACTACGTTGAATATAAAACTGTAATTTCACATCTAGTGTAATGTGTCGTGTGATTAAGGTATAGACACTGGGCCTGACTAAGTGGTACCCAGACACCCAATCTAACAACACTAAGCGAGCATCGAGGTGCGGCGGACTCACTCACCCACTCACTGACTTGCAGATAGTTTTATTTTTTTTTTAATATATTTTTTTATATATATGTATACGCGACAAAGGTAAACAAAAATCAGCCTGTGGTGAGTTATTGCTGGTGCTGCGGGGTGTGGCACCGTCTGCTGGGGAGGGGGTGGGGAAGCCTTCATCAAGAAGCAGCAAGAATATTTTTTGGTCATTTTTGTATATTTTTGTTTATCATCCTAAGTATACACTACGATTTTATGAAAAATTACCATACAATATATATACGGCGTTGTAGAAAAGTACAAAAAATAAACTTATTACGGATTAGAGTGCATAGGTATTGTGAACTAACTTATGACACTGACGACAGTTGTTCAACGCTGTACTGGAAGACCCATGGAACGAAGCAGCTGCTTACCACATGTCATCTCAGGCTGGGAGCTCTGTCAATCCCGCCCCACTCTCACTCCCGGTCCCATCTACCCCACAGGGAGCAGGGAAGTGGGGTCGTGGGTAATGTGGGCAAGTCGGAGGTGGTGGGTGAGGTACATGGTAGGTCTGGGGTACAGAACCCACCTGCACACACACAATGCTTGGACTTCTTGGCCAGATAAACTGCCTCAAACTGGCTACATGAATAATTGAATTCAAACTAGCCACACGTGGCCTAAATCTGGTCACAAGAAGCTGACTGCGGGGTGACAATGGGACTCAACCTATGGCCACACGCTCCACTGACTGACTGACTGACCGACTGACTGACTGACTCGCTCACTGACATCACGACTTATGGTGTGAACTGAACGGGTCCATCCAGGGTGCCTCTGGGGGCCATGGAGGAAAGGGGGTCTGAGCTCCCTCAAATTTGGGGATAGGGTGCTCAGAGTTACCCCTCTGTTAGCCAACCTGGGCTGCCACATGATATTGGGCCACTCTCTCCTTCACTGCCTTCTTTGCTAGATGAGCTCCAATGGCTGCGGTAACTGTGGAGAGAGCTCAGTCCATAACTCTAAAGAGTTTCAATAGTTGCTGGTAATTATTGAGAGCTTGGTCAATAACTGCAAGTGAGCTCCAGTGATTGTGGTAAATTTAGGGTCAGTTTATGAAGTTACTTTACACCATAGTTACTATTGCAGTTTTATATATATATATATATATTCTTTTTTTACACAAGAATTGGTGGTCATTGTGGTAACGATATAAAAGTTCACGTCAAAGGTGGTATGGTGTTACCTAGACGTATTGGAGCTCCTGGTCACTGATTTTACTGTTGCTCAATGAGAGCTCTTCCTGCAGTCGAGATATCAAAGAGGGAGCTCTGATGGTGGTAGTGGTGGCTATGGTAGCCTCACAGGAGATTTGGTAGCCTGGTAAGTGCTCAGTTTGGTTGTGGCGGGCTACGGTAGCTCTCACATTGGTTGCGGCGGTTAGCGGTCACGACACACAACAGCAAACAAAGGCGATGTGGTTAAACTTTCCTTTCCAGCTCTAGTATTTATAAAAATGAATGAAAAATAACGTTATTTTTATCTTATATCTCTTCTACATCACGTACGCACATACAATATATAAGATCAGGACATCTACACTACGCTGTTCTGATCTCCTCAGAACTTGTATAGAAACAAAGTAAGAAAAATAACTTCTTAGATCACTCAACCTCGACTACACAAACAAAGTACACCATAAACTTTCATCTAATAAATCATATATATTAAAATAGATATATGAAAAACTACGTAAACTTTTATCTTTTGTAAATAGCAATAAGTTGTGCTCTATGGTAAGATTCAGAGGGGCGGGTTATATCAGTATTATAATAACTACAGGTAGAAGTTATCAGAGATGGGGGTGGGGGGCACAGGACCCACTTGACCCCCCCTCCCTCCCTCTGCTTCCCCCCTCCTTGCCTCCAGTACTTTGAGGCCACAACACACATGGGCGGGAGAGGCACGAGGGGGTAGGAGGGACAGACCAGCTGGGGGCCCCCCGTCCCCCAGAGCGACAATAGCTTGACAATGTGTAGGTGAAGGGGTAGGGTGGGGCGTCACTATGGGGGGCGGGGCAGCACCACCATACTCTGGGGCAGGGCATGGGTACTTCTCTCTCCATGACACTGACAACTCCAGGCAGTATATTCCATGCTACTTGCCTTCCCTGGGTATGGTGAAGCTGTCCTCAGGTCTCCCCTTGGGGGATGCCTGGCCCACACACCCTCACCTTAACATGTATTATAACTATTTATATTATTGTTATTATTATTATTATTATTATTATTAATATTATTATTATTATTATTATTATTATATAGTATAAAGATTCCTCACTATCCCAAGCAAACACTGATAGAAAATGAATATAAACAGTTTGGGTGAGAATCGAAAGGGCATAATAACACTTCTTTTTTAAAAACTATTAGTTAAACTCTCCCGCTCCAAGATATATATAAGGTTTGTCGCTGATTATCGTAAAGAATCTACAAGACTGGCGGTGAGGCGTACACAGACACTCTTCTCACTGAATACACCGTACACCAGATGCACAAGACTCGCTGCTGCTAACACACACTACAGAATGGCTGAGTCCTCTTGCCTCTCTCACAGTCCGGCATCAATTTGACTTCCACGTGGCCAACACACATGTACATCTTTCTTGGTGTGTGCATTCCATTCCTTGGGTACACATACATGGCATATGCAAACAGGTAGGTCTTCACTGTGTGCATTTGTTTCGTATAATTTTTTTGGTTACACATACATGGTAAACACATACAGGAAGATCTTATCTGAGCATGTACCATACTGCTTACATCATAGTTACAATAACACTGTTGATGCACATCACACATACAAACATACAACACAGATTTTGCTAGTATGAACTCTTCTCAACACCTTAGATATACAAACTCAACAACAAATCAAAAGTTCCTTTGTGATTTCTGTGACAAACTTCCACTTTCTTTCAAACTTTATTTCCATGGCTGTATTTCCTCCGCCACTCATTCCTTGTTTTTTTTTTCCATCGAATGGGTTGAGGACATCAGCATGCACTCTTGACAAGTACACTCAAATATAAGTTGACAATGACCTTGGATGGCCTCTAAAATCATGCACTGGTTACACTTAGGGCTAAACTGATGTCATGACACCACACAACTTGCCAGACAACATCTTCCAGGATTATGTAATGTCCACTCGATGATACAGTATATACGGTATATATTTTTTGGCCAACACTGCACGTTATAATGCTAAATGGGTTGATTCACTGCGACAGGGAGGAAGTGAGAATGCTGGGGTGGTGGTATGGGGGTGGTTGGGTTGGGTTGGGTGGGGTGTGTTGGGAATGGAGGCTGGGGGAAAAGGGAGTGAGCAGGGAGGGAGGGGGTACCATGACAAAAAGCTCTCTTTCTCTCTTGCTTTCTCTATTTCTCACTTAAGACTAAAATACCCTGCTCTGGAGGGTCACTGGGGGACAGACACACACACAAACAAACAAATTATAAGGTACAATAACATATTTCTATTCAGGATAGGTAGAAAAAATATATGGATAATAAAGGAACTAAAACACTCAACTGTAAACTCCCATAAAAAAAAAGAAAAAAAAAAGAAAAATATAGATCTTAGGACAAAAATATATATTATTACCTTAAAAAACTAAACTTTTTCTCTCAAATTCTGTTAGAGGAACCACAGAACAACTCATCCTAATCTTTGTGTATGAGCAAGGGAGGCAAGGAGGGAGGCCTTTCCACTCCCTGCCCACTTCAAGAAAAGTAATAGATACTAAATAAATAGGCCTATTTTTTGTTTTCTCTCTCTCTGTAGAATAATGCTGGCCTATGGTAAGAAATAAACACAGGCTTGGTGTGAATACTCTTCTCATCAAGCCTTTGCACCCAAATCTTCATCTCCCTCCCTTACTGACGCCATCACACACATCATCATTTATCTGGGATTAGGGATTGGGTACAGTACTAGGGGTTTAGGAGGGTGTAAGGACAGATATAAGGGACAGAAAGAAGTCAAATGATAGAAGAGTGTAAGATATGAAAAAAGGACAAGTGTGGTGAAAGTAAGAATAGGTTCAGAAATTGGTGAAAAAGGAGGGAAATGGGTCAGGGATTCTAGGTGGAGTGATAAAGAGAGGTAAAGTATTCAGAAGGTGGTGGTCGTGGAGGGAGGGGGGATACTCTGAGCTAAGCATAATATTATCTAACTGAAGCCAGACAGTCTAGCAGGAAGAGTTAGTGCCTGGGAAGAGGGAGGGTGGAGCTGGACAGGTGCAGGAAGTTACCGGGCAACGGCACTTTCTTCGTGACATTATTTTCATTTATTTATTTATATATATTTTTTAAGTTTGTCACATTTTTTTTTTTTTTACCGTGTATCACAATTCAAGTTGAGCCCTTTTTATTATGTTTTGCTCCTGGTGGTCCCTGTCCCTGCCCCTGCCCCACCCTGCCCCTGCTAGACTGCCCTGCCTCAGACACTTGTACAAAAAGGTTGGTATGAAGTGTGCGCGGCGGTGGGTCCTTCGAATCCGACAAGAAAAAAACAAATATGGTATTATCACAAATATGCGAT
Organism: Petrolisthes cinctipes; assembly: GCA_033782935.1. Lineage (NCBI taxonomy): Eukaryota > Metazoa > Arthropoda > Malacostraca > Decapoda > Porcellanidae > Petrolisthes > Petrolisthes cinctipes. Next base: position 21,064 of record JAWQEG010001970.1, on the reverse strand, counting down.
GATAATTAAATATATTGGAAATCAAAGATTGGCCTAGAATACTGATCTCTTCTTCACTATACAAAATAAAGTTTTCATTTTTCACATTTCATAGTCTTTATTTCTTTATATATCAATAATGAGCAAAGAACTTAGATAAAGCACTATGACTAAGATAATATCACTGTATTGCTTCATTTCAAGCAAGGGTCACTCAAGGAGGCTCAGTGGCGGCTGGTGGGTAGGGTGGGGTTGGGTTGGGTTGGGTTGGGTTGGGTTGGGTGGGGAGAGGGAAAGGAGGAAGAGGTCATGTGCCTGGCCTGGGTTGTCCTGGGAGCCCGACCCTCAGCCTGCCACTGGCCGCCTGGCGCCCGCCGGGCCCACTGGTGTGAGGGGGCGGGTGCGGGCGGTGGTGGGTGGTGGGCGGTGTGGTGCTCACAGGGAGCTGGTGAGGATATGTAGCATTCGTTGTGAGGCGGCCGGGGGACGGGGCAGGGCAGAAGTTCAGATCTGGTAGGGCAGGGTTGCCTAGCGCTGCCCGCCCCCCGCCCGGACCGGCCCCAGGACCAGGAAACATTTGGAGATCGGCGACGGGGCAAGACACCCCTGGCAGTCCGATATCACAGCCTGACACAGCTGCTGAAACAGCTGGACAGCTGCTGCAGGACACAGCCTGACAGCGGCTGAAGGACCCGCCGCCGCCACCACCCGCGTCACACTCATAAAAAATGCCTTACACTCCAAGAGAAAATTTGAAATAAAAATATCTTTACAATACTTTGATAAAAAAGTTCCTCATTATGTTAAGATAATACTCTGGGGGTGCCCCTGGAGCTATTGAGGAGCCAGGTTACGAGAAGATCCTGATGGCCTGCGTCACCTTGACCCGACAGATGGGGCACTCAGCTGTCTCAGACACCAGCTTGTTGGCGCAGTCAAGACAGAAGAGGTTGTGGCCACAGGGGACCAATGCTGCCACCACCTCGCTCTCGCAACACGTTACACACCTCTTCTTGTCCTCTCCATTGGCGACCTGGAAGCTGCTCAGGTCTGGGGTGGAGGCAGGGGATGAGGCGGGTGACGACGAGTTGGGCAATCCCCCGAGACCACCATTCAGGGCAGAGCTCAGGGAAACCAGCGAAGCAGCAGCGGCCAGGCCAGGGGCAGAGTCAGAGCTGGTGCGTCGGGCAGGAGGGTGTGGCTCCAGGGAAGGAGAGAGGCGTGAGGAAGGGGGTGAGGCGCCAGACACCGACGACGACCTGCGTGTCAGTGATGAGGACAGGGTTGAGGACAAGGATGAGAAAGTGGAGGAGAGGGAGGAGCTGGAGCTGACAGTGGAGCTGACAGTGTTGCGACCCAGCTCACCCCAGATGCTGGAAGGGGCCGGGTCGAAGGAAGGGGATGACCCCATGGAGGACCCCAGTGACCCCAGGCCCTCATCAACACCATACAATCCCAGGTTGCCACCACCATTCACATCCCCACCCAGCTTATTGACACCTACTCCATTGGGGGTATTGGCAGCAGTGGTGAAGGAGGAGAAGAGGGATGAGTCAAGGCCGGTAGTGGTGGCAGTCTTGGAGCCACCCAATAGAGAAGTCCCAGCATCACCCAGCAGGTTGAAGGCAGAGTTGAGGTCATTGAGGGTGTTGAGGGTATTGAGACCTCCCAGCCCACCCAGGCCACCAAGCCCACCCAGTCCATTTAGCCCATTAAGGGAGGAACCATTGGAAAGACTGTTGAGGCCAGAACCATTGATGGAGGCCAGCCCATTGAGCGAGGAGTTGTTGAGCTTGTAGAGTGAGGACACCAGCTCCGATGATCCAGATGAGAACAGTGTGTCTAAGCCATGTGATGGTGGTGGGAAATCTGCATGGTGGCGGGCATTGGCAGCGGCTGCTGCAGCAGCAGCAGCGGCCGCAGCAGCTGCTGCAGGCTCATCCTGGTCCAGCAGGCCACCAGTGCGCATGGCGATGTGTGCCTCAATCTCCTTCCTGGCCTGCTCCACTGACTCAGGCAGTCCTGTTACCTCAAACACAGGTTCCTTGTCCCTAGAGGGGGTGACAATGTAGGTATGGGTCTGCTGTTGAATCCTCTTGATGGTGGCACCCTTAGGACCCACCACCAATCCCACTACACGGTATGGCACCCGCACCTGGATGGTTACCTGGCCGGGCACATTGGTGGGGGGACCTGGGGCCATGGATCCATTTAAGTTGTTCTTCCTGCAGGCTCGGATCTGGCTGAAGTGCTCCGCCGCTGACAGGATCTCACGCTTGGCCATACCCACGTCCTCCTTGCGACCTGTGGGTAGTGAACTATCAGATCCAATCACAAAATAACATTTTTCTGTCTTAGAAGTAGGACACACACACAGGTATAAACATCAATATATATACTTAACTTATACCAAAACTAAACTTTTATACAACTGGCAATATACTTTTGATCTCAGTTATATAATACGTAAAGTAAAGGTTTATACTTCCCTTTGCAAACATGTATTATGTTTAACAGAATAAGAACTAGAGGTATGCACTGATATAAGAATGGGGAATGGTGGAGGAATGAGTAAGAAGAATGATGAAAGGTAGCCTAAGGATAAAGTGTGAAAATGAAATGGACAGAGATGGAGGGCCACAATAGTAATGGGGAGGGGAGGGGAGGGGAGGGGTGGGGGGGAAGGGAGTCAGGGATAGGCGCTAGCTACACCCGTCAGATCATCAAACTACCATATATGGCTGTGTTGGAACATCATCTCTCTCGTACTCTTGCACCTCACAACAACATCCCTTCACCTCCCTCTCCCTTTGTTTTGACACATTTTTATAGCTGTAATCCCCATCCCCGTCTCTTCCGTCTTTATCATTCTTTCTTGTCATACGTTTGTTTACAAGTCCCTCATCCTTGTATCTTTATCCCACTAACCTCCCTCTTAAAGCACTGAAGTGTGGTGTGTCCTTAGTTTACTGGAGTGGTATGTCCTGTTTGTTTTGTGTTTTGACTTGCGATGTGTACTGCCATGTTTTATATAGTTACTAGTGGCTTGTTTTGTTTTGTTTCCTTTCTAGTTGTATATCTCATGTCTTGACTATAACTACTAACAGCATATCCGTGTTGTGCCCTGGCTTGAGGTGTACCCTGTGTTCTGTGTCCTGGTTAGTGTTATGCCCTGTGTTCTGTGTCCTGGTTAGTGTTATGCCCTGTGTTCTGTGTCCGGGTTAGTGTTATGCCCTGTGTTCTGTGTGCTGGTTAGTGTTGTGTCCAGCGTGTGGTGTACTCAGGGTGATGCGTGACCCAGCCTCCAAGGAACAAGGTGCCAGCATAATATTACCATTATGAACTCCAGGCCTAAAGGTAGATTGGGGGGAAGGGGGGGGGGGACTCAGGGAGGTGTAAGGTATAGTGCTGTGTGGAAGGGATGCTTTGCCAAAGTGGTAAGGTAGGGTAGTGATGAAGAGTGGAGAGCAGTGTGCTGTGAGTTAAAGCTGTGTGGAAGTATGGTAAGGTAAGGTGGCGTTAAGTTGAGTGTGCTATGTAGAAAGGAACTAAGTTAGACAAAGTGGTGAGGCAGTTTGTGAGAAAGGGTGCAAGGAATACTATGAGGAATGGGTAAGAGAGTACAAGTCAGGTGTGAGTCTAGGATAAGGTAGAAAGGCGAGGTAAGGTGAGGCAGAGTGGAAGGCAGAAGGTGAAGCAGCACATACACACACACACACACACCACAAAAAACCTAGACCAAGTCCACCCACGCCCCTCTCATCTCTCCCTCCCCCCCCCCCCCCTCTTCCTCCACTCCCATCTTGACCCATGTAGGGAGAAGGGGGGAGGTAATGAATACAAGAAGGGTGAAAGGGGTGTGGGGAAGGAGGGACGAGAAGAGAAAAGGGGCGGGAGGAAGCACGAGAAGGAACGACGTTAGGATGGGAGGGGAAGGACGGAAGAGAAATGAAGAAAGAAGGAAGAGAAATGAAGAAAGAAGGAAGAGAAATGAAGAAAGGAAGAGGAAAGAAGGAAGAGAAATGAAGAAAGGAAGAGGAAAGAAGGAAGAGAAATGAAGAAAGAATAATGAAAGGAAAGGAAAGGGAATGGAATGAGAGAAGGCAAGGTGGTAGAGGTACACACATGTGAATGGGAAGAGAGATATCGAGAACATGGAAGGAAAATTAATGATGTAACAAAAACAAAAAAAAAAAAAAAAAAAAATCGAAAAATGAACTGCAACTAACAAATGGAAAAGAATCTCACTCCACCCAAACCTGAACATAGTAATTAAAGGCACAGTCTATAACTAAAGCCTTGGGTGAGTGAGTTTTGGATCCTGACTCGTGTGTAGCTTCTTTTCTTGTGCTCCTTTAATTAAACCATCTGGAGTTAGTCAGATTAAAAATTATCAAAGGAATATGTTGTCGTTTATGGAGGAAATGGATGCTACTTAGGTTTTCAAACAAATGTATGTAAGGAAGTCTCAAATTAATAAAAAGAAGTTGAGAGAGAGAGAGAGAGAGAGAGAGAGAGAGAGAGAGAGAGAGAGAGAGAGAGAGAGAGAGAGAGAGAGAGAGAGAGGGGGGGGGGACAATGGGTGGGAAACTGAGAATTGCCAGGGAAGAAGAGAAAGAGAAAGGCATCGGCTGCGAGAGGTCGAGGATTACCCTTTCGCACGCCACACACACACACTTAGATATAAAGATAGGGACGAAGGAAGACAAAACCAGAGAGGAATTTAAAAGAAAAGTTAGGGAAAAAGGTGGAGAGAGTGTGAGTGAGTGAAGAGAAGAAATAGATAGAGAGGGATTAGGGAAAAAGGTGGAGAGTGTGTGTGTGAGTGAAGGGAAGAAATAGATAGAAAGGGATTAGGGAAAAAGGTGGAGAGAGTGTGAGTGAGTGAAGGGAAGTAATAGATAGAGAAGGATTAGGGATAAAGGTGGAGAGAGTGTGAGTGAGTGAAGGGAAGAAATAGATAGAAAGGGATTAGGGAAAAAGGTGGAGAGAGTGTGAGTGAGTGAAGGGAAGTAATAGATAGAGAAGGATTAGGGATAAAGGTGGAGAGAGTGTGTGTGAGTGAAGAGAAGAAATAAGATAGAGAGGCATTAGGTGAGAGAGAAAGGAAAGGGCAAAAATTTATCGAGTAAGGAAAGGAGATGATGAAAACGGTGAGAGAGGAAGGTGGAAGGTGTGAAGGAAGGGAAAGGAGGGCCATGTGAAAGAAGGGTGAGGGGAGACAAGAGAGATAATGACTGAAGGAAGAGGAGTGAGTGAGGGTTCAGATGAGAAGAGTGAGTGAGGGGGAGATGAGAGAGTGAGAAGTGAGTGCGGGGAGATGAGTGAGTGAGGGGAAGATGAGAAGAGTGAGGAGTGAGTGAGGGCTGAGTGAGTGAAAGAGAAGAGTGAGTGAGAGAAGAGTGAGTGAGAGAAGAGTGAGTGAGAGAGAAGAGTGAGGGAAGGGTGAGTGAAAGAGAAGAGAGTGAAGGGTGAGTAAAAGAGAAGAGTAAGGATTCAGACGAGAAGAGTGAGTAAGTAAGGGCTCAGACGAGAAGAGTGAGTAAGTAAGGGTTCAGACGAGAAGAGTGAGTAAGTAAGGGTTCAGACGAGAAGAGTGAGTAAGTAAGGGTTCAGACAAGAAGCGAGATTGAGTGAGGGTACAGACGAGACGAGAAGAATGAGTGAATGAGTGAGCTTGTGAAGGTAAGAAGATGATGAAGAAGGACCTTACCAGTAACCACAAAGACGGGTTCCTCCCCTCTCACGGGCGTCTTGATGTAAGTGTTGGTCTTGGCGCGGAGAGCCTTGATTTTACACCCTGAAACAACACAGACAACACACCATTAGTTATGTTATTAGTTTGGCCTTGCAACACCTATGACTAATTCTACACCTTGAAATAACACAAGACAACACACGATTAGTTATGTTGTTAGTTTGGCCTTGCAACACCTATGACTAATTCTACACCTTGAAATAACACAAGACAACACACGATTAGTTATGTTGGTTTGGCCTTGGAACACCTATGACCAATTCTACACCCTGAAACAACACAGACAACACACCATTAGTTATGTTAGTTTGGCCTTGCAACACCTATGACCAATTCTACACTTTGCAACCACACTATCATTACTCATCTTACACCCTAAAATAACAGTCAACACATCATTAGTTATGTTATTTTGGCCTTGCAATACCTATGACCAATTCTACACCCTGCAACAATATCATTATTACTCATCCTACATCTTGCAACAACACAGCATTTGTTTGTTGTTTTGATCTTACCTTGCAACACAAATATTATATACAGATCCTACACCTGGCAATAACAGTTTTAGTTAATGCAACACAAACATCTTAAAACAACGTGAAAGACAATACTATTAGTTAAATATTATCAAATATCTTAAAGTATCCTAGAGAGGTGAATATTTCTCAGCATAGTCTAGTCTGAAGGCATCAATATCCCTCTACCACTCACAAATGTTTCCCTTAAGGACCCTGTGATCGTGTATGGAAATTGGAGGCTACTGATCCCTCCTGACTATGCCACGAAACACACTACTATCTATATAAGTGGTTTTTCGTGGCAATATTTGAAGGACTCACTAACCTCCAATTTTCTAACTACATCACAGAGTCCCTTAATCTCAAATACCTACCCTCAAATTATGTTTCTGACTTGTGTAACTTATCAACATTGTGTTTTATACGTATCCTTCCACTTTATTGTCCTTTCCCTTCACAGATTAACATATACCCTTATGGCTCACTATGTATACCGCTCAAGTGAAGATGGCATAAAATTTGCATAATATAAAGGGTGGAATCATTCGGGTGTAAACTGTGTACCTCTCCCTTACGACCGAGATGATACCTGTTTCATTCTTAGCATATTCTAAACTCCTAAAACAAACATCTGATGATAGTCGTAAAAAAAAAAAAAAAAAAAAAGTCTCCTATATGATACCTGTTTCATTCTTAGCATATTCTAAACTCATAAAACAAACTTCTGATGATAGTCGTAAAAAAAAAAAAAAAAAAAGTAGTCTCCTATGTATAAAAATAAACCTGCATACTATGACTATTAATACAGAAAACGAACGACTATAAATGGCGTACAAAATTCATAATACAAGCTATATAGGTATGACTTCTTTAGGGATGGGGAAAATATTTTGAGGCACGCCACTATACACAGGATAAATTTACAGCCTCATATGTAACGTAGCTAAATCTTATGAATAGACTGTATTTTAGTGAAAGCTTTATAAACTACCCTACGCCACGGGAACAAAATAATAGCAAAGCCGGAAAGATATGCGGCAGAAAGGCATTAACTATTCTGCAACACATTACTCCATTGTTTATATTATATCGTTGTTGTAAAATCTTTATGCAATCATGATCCTGTATCTTATAACTACATTTGAGGAGGAACTTTTTCTACCAGGCAACGTTTAGCTTCTGCCAATCACCTGAAGCAGCAGGTAAGTGAAGAGTTATTTATCATTAAAGGCTCCATCTACCTCAAATGGTGTTTTTGTTTACATAATGCCTATCCATTTTACTCGTTATATCCCTCATGCTTTTATTTTTATTTTTTTCCTCTTTCTTTTTTCCACCCAGGATGAACCACGTGAAGTCAAAGAACCTATATATTCTGTCTTGAATAATTATGCTCTTTACATGCAGGTAATTGAAGAGGTCTGTACTGTGTATTCCTTTGTACGTAAACAGAATCGTAAACTATCAAACAAAGAGCATAGCTTGTGTTTTTAAGAGGCACCAAACACTGTGTTGGGAAAAACTGTAAGACTATTAATCCCACCAAACTACAAGACGAAACAGATCCTCCCATGAGTAACACTTGAGGTCCTGGTCTGTTTGCCGGCACTGTTTGGAGGAATTAGTGTGGCCCTCCAGTTCACCACCAGCTAGTAAATATCACCCCTTAATTCCACTGATACGTATATACTCCGGGCAGGTTAAAAATTATGGATTGCGACTGGCTTATAAAACCTGTTTCACAAATCTTCAACTGCAAACTTGTACTTTGTTGTGTCTGTGGTGGGTCTGGGTTTGGTGGTGGTGGTGGTGGTGTGTCTGTATGTATGTATGTTGGGTTTGTGCTTGGGAAATGAACAGGAATTATTATTGAAGGTAAAGCTGACCAAATTCCTCTCCTTTCCTTTGTGTGTATGTGTGTGTTTACTAGTCTGGGTGTGTGTGTGTGTGTGTACTAGCCTGTGTGTGTGTGTACTAGCCTGTGTGTGTATGTGTGTTTCCTAGCCTCTGTGTGTGTTTACTAGCCTGGGTGTGTGTGTGTGTGTGTTTACTAGCCTGGGTGTGTGTGTGTGTGTGTTTACTAGCCTGGGTGTGTGTGTGTGTGTTTCCTAGCCTCTGTGTGTGTGTGTGTGTGTGTGTTTCCTAGCCTCTGTGTGTGTGTGTGTGTGTGTGTGTGTGTGTTTACTAGCCTGTGTGTGTGTGTGTGTGTGTGTGTATTACTGGACAGGAAATTGGAGATGTAAAGAGCCCCGTCCAATGAAGAAAGACAGAGGTGGCCAATATTCCTCAAACCTGACCCCTTGGCCACCTACCTCTCCTGAAGGAAATACCAGCCATGTCTGACCTCTGTCTACCCTCCACAACCACTACCACTACCAATGACACTACCACCACTAACCTCTCCATCACTACCAGCATACCATATCATAGCACAACCACTAACACACCACTATCACTGTCAACCTACCATATCATACCACAACCACTACCACTACCAATGACACTACCACCACTAACCTCTCCATCACTACCAGCATACCATATCATAGCACAACCACTAACATACCACTATCACTGTCGACCTACCATATCATACCACAACCACTACCAAACTACCAATGACACAGCCACCACTAACCTCTCCATCACTACCAGCATACCATATCATAGCACAACCACTAACACACCACTATCACTGTCAACCTACCATATCATACCACAACCACTACCAAACTACCAACAGCGACTCTACCAGACACTACCACTACCCCTCTCCATCACTGCTAGCCTACCATATCATACCATTAGCCTACCACAACCACTACCCTTCTAGCCTACCATATCATACCACTACCACTCCCTACCCAGCAAACCACCCCTACCATAACACACCACCACCAACACCACCGATGCCATTAACACGTCAACATACCACCACCGATACCAGAACAGTCCAGCCCACAACATCACACCACATCAATCATCACACTCCCTGGTTTTACAACGTCTTCCCACCATCGTGTATAATCGTTTAGTGTTACCCATACTAATATAAACAGCCAGTGTCTAATGATTCTGAATGGATTTATAGTTATATACGAGTTTATTTGACATTAGGCTACTCTGGGAAAATTTCTGACGATTTAACTGGTCACATATTTTTTGCTACTCGTTTGTTGCTATGCTAAACTTCCAACCACCGCTACATCAGAAGTATTACTACAACCACTACTACGTCTATGTACATTACCACAACATACCACAGACTACCACCATCGGAATAAACCACAACCACTATGATCCCAAGACATATATATATATACCACAAATACCACCATTAAACTATACCAACACCACCATCCATGACTTTACAACCACCACCGTCAAAATACCAACCAAATCTATCACATCACCACAACCCCTAACAACATAATCACAAACCACCATCACAATAACCACAACCACCAACAACATAATAAATAACTGTACCCCAAACCACCAACATCACAACAACAACCACAACCACCAACATAATAAATAACTGTACCCCAAACCACCAACATCATAATAAATAACTGTACCCCCAAACCAACATCACAACAACAACCACAACCACCAACAACATAGTAAATAACTGTACCCCAAACCACCAACATCACAACAACAACCACAACCACCAACATTAGGACATACCACAACTACCACCATCGCCCGACCTTCGCCACGTCTGGCCAAATGCGTTTTTGCCCAACAAGGAGGAATAATTATGGAAATAAGGGTCAGAGTAAGGTAGGTGGAGTTGGGGGCCCCTCTTCCACTTTCTTCCTTCCTTCCACGGTCTTCTTCTCCCTTTACTTTCTTCCCTCTGGCTCTGTATTCCACTTAAATCATCCTCATCATCATCTTCCACCTAAACTAAATCTTATTCTTTTTTTTTCTGTTTTTGCTTTGACACTTTCTTAGCTCAGTGTTTCTTATATAATTTTCAACATCTTCATTTTTACACTACGTTTTTTCACACAACACTTTCCTCCTCATAAACTTTTTTTTGCCGTTCCATCATCTTATTCAAACCTTTTTCTCTCTCTCATTCTAACCATATAATCTCCCACAATCTTAAACTCACACTTTGCCTGGTAGTACAACCCTCTTCCATTCTTCTACTACTACTCGTCCATCCTCCTCTCTACTCGACTCCCTCCTTCCCCCTACAAAACCAAACCCCTTTCCTGTACATACCTACCTACTTCCCCTCCCCCCCCCCCTCCCTCCACCACCCATATATACGTATATTCATTAAGCATAAATTTCATATTCTTCCCCTAACACCCACCCCCCACTCCCTCCTTCCCTTCCTTCCTTCCTTCCTTCCTGACTTTCTCTTCCTCCCACACACACACCATATTATTCTCTTCCCCTACACTTTTCTCCCTGGTCCTCTTTTCCTTCCTCCCTTTCTCTCCCTTCCCTGCCTGACTCACGTACGGTAATGCATATGAAAAGGATGAACAAGGGAGGAGAGTTGATCAAAGGGTGGCCAGGAAGACATGAGAGGAAGGGGAGAATTTTATGAAGTGTAAATGGAGAACGGAGACGAGGGAAGAAATGAAATAGGGAGGGAGGGAAGAAGGGGGATAGGGGTAAAGGGGATGGTGTGAGGCAGTAGAAGACGGTGAATAGAGGAATAATGGAGATACGGAGGATAATGAAGAGGAGAGAGGATGAGAGGGCAGGAAAGGAAGGAAGGAAGGCTAGGGAGAGAGAAGAATTAAAGGTGAGGGAGAGGAGTAAAAGGGGGAAGGGGGGAATGAACAGGACAAAGAAGGGCGTGGGGTTGAGGGCAAGGTCAGCTGGGGTGGGAGGAGTGGGTGGGTAGAAAGATGGGAGAAAGAAGAGAGATGAGAAAATACGGAAAGAATAGAGGAAGAGGGAGAAAGAAAAGAAAGATAGGAAGAGGGAGAAAAAAGAAAGACAGGAACAGGGAGAAAGAAAAGAAAGATAGGAACAGGGAGAAAGAAGAATGACAGGAACAGGAAGAGAGGGTAAATACGAAAATAAAACGAGAGAAAGGATGGGAAGAGGAATAGAGAAGAGTTCCCAAGAGATGAAAGTTAAGGAAGAGAAAATGGAGAGAAAATGGAGAGAGAGAGAGAGAGAGAGAGAGAGAGAGAGAGAGAGAGAGAGAGAGAGAGAGAGAGAGAGAGAGAGAGAGAGAGAGAGAGAGAGAGAGTAAATGAAGGGCAAGCGTGGGTTACTGTAGATACACATCAGTACATGCCTCGGTCACTTTGTTTACATTTTACGTATACATCTCATGAATAATGGAGTACCCTAATTTTTATCTCTACCCAATAGAAGGTTATGGGGGCATCATTATTATTATTATTATTATTATTATTATTATTATTATTATTATTATTATTGTTGTTATTGTTATTATTATTATTATTATTATTATTATTATTATTATTACAGGTATCATTATTATTGTTAAATTTAATTGGACGAACAAAAGCATCAAATGTCATGTGGTATTTTCGACATGTAAACCCTGAGAAATATAAGACAAGGTGGGTCTCGTGTGTGTGTGTGTGTGTGTGTGTGTGTGTGTGTGTGTGTGTATAGGGGCTGGCTTTTTCTAACAATGGTACGAGGTATTTTTCTGCCGACACGATACGCCTTGAGCCTCTTCTTCCTCGATATCGCATATAAAAACCGTGTCTGTGTGTGTGTTTGTGTGTGTGTGTGTGTGTGTGTGTTTAAGTATGAGGATGATTATGCGTGTGTGTACAAGCATAAGGATGATTACGTGTGTGTGTGTTCAGGTGTGAGGATGATTACGTGTGTGTGTGTGTGTGTGTGTGTGTGTGTGTATGTGTGTGATGCAGCGCTTGTAAACCAATGTGCGTATGTCTTTGTCTGCGGTGTGTGTGTGTGTGTGTGTGTGTGTGTGTGTGTGTGTACCCCTGTCCCTGTGTCTGTCAATATTCCTCTTTGTCCATGTGTGTGTAACCATGTGTTGACGTATCATTGTACCTGTGTGTGTGTATGTGTATGTGTGTATGTATGTGCACACCGTCGAGCATTCCCCCCGGATGTGGTGGTCAGAGTCTTCCACCAAACGTCTCATCCTTCCACCACTCCACATCAAATCACATCCACCACTGCACACACATCATAAGCCCTCTCCACCACCTCCTCCACCACCAAAACCATGCACCTCCACCTCCACCACAAACTGCCTTCGCCTTCTGACCTCATTAACATTTCTAGACCAACATCACATCAACTTCACTACACATCATCACATCCACCTTTACCACCACCAACTATCTCATCCCCCCCAACATCATCTCCCTCTCTACTGTACATCTCAAACATCACATCATGATCACTTCACTACACATCATCACATCCACCTCTTCCACCACCACCACCAACTATCTCATCCCCCCACAACATCTCAATCTCTACTGTACATCTCAAACATCACATCATCTCCACTTCACTACACATCATCACATCCACCTCTTCCACCACCATCACCAACTATCTCATCCCCCCAACAACATCTCAATCTTCTACTACACATCTCAAACATCACATTATGTCTTCTAACAAACAACAACACACCTAAACATTATAAATCACTATACCCTAAACCACCACATCACATTCTTCGTTCCATCCACTTCCCCTTTCCCACCCTCCACCACCTTCCCACCCATTAAAACTCCCTCCACTGCCACCTCCCTCATCTTTATCCTCCTCACATCCCCTCCTCCCCTCCACAACCTCCCCCCTCCCACCCCTTCCTTGGAGCCAATGACCCAGTGACCATCAAGCCTGCTCCACCACACCTCACAACCACACCAGAACCACACCTCACTACCAAACAAGAACCACACCTCCCTACCAAACCACAAATATAACTCACTACCACACAACCACACCACAAATACAACCACTACTACATTGTAAACACACATTACTACTAGTATTACTACACTTTACCACCACCACCACCACTACTATTACTACCACTACTACTACTACATTATCAACACATACCCACACTATCAGAATCACTCAAGTACCAACTCATCACCATATAATACACTTACAAACCAAGTTAAAGAAAGAGCTCGATTATAATGAACTAAAAAAAAAAAAAACTCACTGGTATAACTATAATCTAAGGGTACATAAAAACGAATTGTTAAAAATCATTATCACTAACATACAAGGCTATTATTATTATTATCATGTATTACGAGGCAACACTTTCACCCTTTATCACAGCCGA
>JAWQEG010001970.1:0-2500 GCA_033782935.1 Petrolisthes cinctipes | reverse complement strand
GGTCGTACTATTATTAACTTTTTGGTATTCGTGTGTTATCTAATTCATTATGGTGTTGGTAAGGGGTCAAATGTATTATCAACAAACACGTTTCTTTCCCTGAATCTGTACACTCCAGTATTTACCCACAAAGAGTCATGCGTTGTGGTCCCAGGCTGTCCAGTCCTAGTGTAGTGTACGTCCAGTCAGTCACCCTTGTCTTCACCTGATCATCACTCCTCCTCCTCCCTCTCCTCTTTTGTGCGTCGTCCTTCTCCACCTCCACCTCCACCACCTCCTCCTTCTCCACCTCTTCCTCCATCCTCCACCTGTCTGTCGGTCTGTGTGTCTGCCTGCCCTTCATCCCATACTTTCTTTAAGTTGTCTACGTACCCCAATAAACATCCTTTCTACCACGTCAAAACTATTCTCTAGCACAACAACACCTAACCAACCTCTTACCACTATACCAATCCTCCCTCACCCCCCCTACATCACTACTCCACCCTCATCACACTTCATCATACTATCCTACCAATCCTTCCTCCCCCCCCTACATCACTACTCCACCCTCATCACACTTCATGCACACTATCCTACCCCATCACAACACAACACAACAACAACAACATACCTCAGGCACCCTACCCTATCACTAGCTTACCTCACTGCCCCGCTCCCTCCTCCCCTCCCTCCCCGTGCCCAGTAACTCCGCATTTCCTCCTCCTCCTCCCCCCCCCCATCCCCCATAACCCCCCTCACTCATGCCCCAGTGGTCTCGACGTGCCAATGCCCTAGTGTCCTGCCCTTATGCTTGACCAGCGACGCAGCATCTCTCGTGGGTGGAGCACAGAGGAACGGGTATGGAAGGGGGGAGGGTATATTTATTGCCCCCCTACCCCCACCACCACCACCACCCCTCACTCTACACGCTTCTTTCCCCCCTCTCCTCATCCCCTCCTCCTCCTTCTCTCTCTCTCTCTCTCTCTCTCTCTCTCTCTCTCTCTCTCTCTCTCTCTCACACACACACACACGCCTCTAAATGGAAGGTAGAGGTCGCACAACTTGCCCTCTTCTAAATTACCATCTTTGTTGTGGAACTTCCTCATCTTCTAAATTAAACCCTTCCTTCCTTCTGCTGTTGTCTGTCTTATGATGCCCAGGTTACAAATTCCTTCAAACTGTACCACAACAAAACAGAATCTGAGGGAGTGTTTAGTGGATTGGTTTGGTGGAATCCGAGGCCCCTAAATCACCCGACAGATTCCTAACCTCCTTTAATGATTCTGGTGCAGTCAAAGGCATTAATTTATTGCATCGTATAATCTCTCTCGACCCCCAGCTTCCGGCCAAACCACCCGGGCACATTCCGGATTATCTGTCTGTGGTTGGTTGAATTCCTCCCCTCCCCCCTCCCCCCTTTCACACACACACACACACACACACACACACAATTCCTAGCTATATATAACATGCAATTAAAGAGAGTAACTATTTGAGAAAGAGATATTACATAATCACAAATATCCTGACCAAAATCACCGCGTCTGAATGGCTGTCTATCTATCTATCTGTCTGTATTATCTTCCAATCACTATCTCCTTATTTGTCTGCCTGCCTGCCTGTCTATCTGCCATTAACTACCTACATATGTGGAAAGAAGAAAAAAACCCAAGGGCCATAACGGTGTATAGTGTCTGAAGTAGTTAGTTACGGTCTTACTTGGTTCCTCTACACACCTGAATACGAAACAAAAACAACAAGACTGACGGAATCACTGTAACTAACTTGAGAAATACAGAGGTTTTTATATTTTTTCCCCAGTTTGTTTTCTCTCTTTACATTGATTTTACGGGATTGTTGTGGACTTCAAATGTTACCAATATGTGCCTGCTTACAATTTACTTGTTATACTATTCACTATTTACTTGTTATACCAATCTATGTATGTTTTTTTCTAATCTGTGTATACATCTGTGATCCACTACTTGCCTACCTGTCTGTGTCTGTCTGTCTGTCTGTCTGCCCCTCTTTTTTAATCACTATCTTCCTGTTTGTCTGCCCGTCTTTTAATCATTATCATCTACCTGTATGTCTGCCTATCATCATCTATATCTACCTGTGTGCTATCTCCTATACACCTAACTACCTATACCTATATCCCATTCACTACCCACCTGTTTGTCTGTGTGTGTGTGTGTCTGTCTGTCTGTATACCGAAACAGTCACACACAAGCCTAACCTGCCGCCTTGGGCCCTCACATTCCTTACTCAGCCCCTCCCCCCATACTCCCTCCCACACACACACACACACACACAATCTACCCCTCCCACGCTGCGGACCCACCCACCCCCCCTACACACACACACAACCACAACCTCCGACACGAACGAAAACACACACACACCTGTCTCCTACCAACGTGCATACCACATCTGAATCAAAGGGGAGATTGATATGTAGCCTACTGCTCCCAATGTGTGTGTGTGTGTGTGTGTGTGTGTGTGTGTGTGTGTGTCC
>JAWQEG010001969.1:0-188420 GCA_033782935.1 Petrolisthes cinctipes | reverse complement strand
TCTCTATAGAACAAAGGTTATGTATTTTGATTTAAGGACCCTGTGATCGTGTATGAGACTTGGTGGCTTCTGATTCCTCCTGACTATGCCACGAAACAAGCTCCTTTCAATGTAGGTGGTGTTTCGTGGCAATGTTTGAAGGACTCACTAACTTCCAATTTTCTGACTACATCACGGGGTCCCTTAACTTTGTATTTATCATATAGGCTATACTTGTGATTAGTCCAAGCAGCTCACCAACCAATCTGGTGATATATAGGATCTGGTCAGGCATCATCCAATTATCTTGTTGGTATCAATCTTGGACATTTATTTACCTTCAGCAAAATATTAAACTGACTATCGTACATTTGAAACAAATATTTGGTTCTAGATATCAAGTCTGTCTATCGGTAAATAACGGAGTGAAAGATGTGATGAAAAAAAACAACTGCAAAACATATAAATACAGCATGCAATAATCTGGATCCAATTATGAAAAAAAAAGCAAAAAAAAAAAAAAAAAAAAGAGACGAAGCTTAAATTTTGTATTTTTGAATGTACATAATAGGCTTATGTTTGGGTGTTATTGCATATCTTAAAATAGAAAAATACAAAAGTTTAAATACAAATCAAGTACACATGCACGAGGCACTACACGAGCTTCCCATTAAGGACCCTGTGATTGTATATGAAGATTGGAGGCTTCTGATTCCTCCTGACCATGCCACGAAACAAACTCTTCCATGTGGGTGGTGTTTCATGGCAATATTAGTGCATTTGTCGCGGCTTCTAGCCGCTTAAATTGTATTTATTGGTTTGTGAAACCAGTACAGCTGGTTGCTATAGAATAGGCCCCTTCACAAGCCCAGGCCCCGTGTAGGCATAATCTGGGTTGGAAGGGTCAATTCCGTGACGTTCATCAGAAGTAAATAAAATTCAAATCTGGCGCTGTACTGATAGTGGAGCCACCTGGTGGTGGTGAGGTGAGGTATTAAGCCCCTCCTCCGCTGAATACCGCTCGTCCACTCCAATGAGAAAGAAGTGAGTGCCTGCCGCATCGGGAGGTGGGTGGGACAGTAGAAGCTGTACTGGTTTCACAAACCAATAAATACAATTTAAGCGGCTAGAAGCCGCGACAAATGCACTATTATTGGTATAGTGAAACCAGTACAGCTGGTTGCTAAGCATGCGATGCGGTAGGTGGGAGGTGAGGTGGAGGCAATCACGTGCTAGTTAAGAGTGGTTGAGAGCGGAGGGCAGGAAAGGTAACCGAGCCCGGTGAGGAAGCAGCTAACGCCCCTCCCGACACTGGCTAGGTGAATAGCCGTGGTGGGGGAGAAGTAGCTTATACCATATAACCGTAGACCATTCTGTTATAGATCAGAATTGTTACACATAAAGTCTTTATAGGTAGACTCGAGGGTTTGGGCCTAGGAGAGGAGGGGGGGAGGTGCCCATGGCAACCCCCCCCCCTCCCCCCCCCCCCCCTTATTCAAGTCTTCTGAGTTAGGGCTATGGCCCTCGCTCAGGTAATGTGATCCCGAGGGGATGAAGGAGGACACTAGGATCCAGATATCTTGTGTAATAATATCTCCTGTCACTCATCGTAGTAAAGTAATTGTTTGGAAAATAAATACACAAGAATTCCGTAACAATGTGATTTATTTTAGTATATACCGTAGACTATTCTGTTATAGACCAGAATTGTTAACCAACTAAAGTCTATATAGGCAGACTCGAGGGGTCAGGTACAGGAGAGGGGGTGCCCACGGCCCCCCCCCCACCCCCCACCCCCCTTTGTTATTAAAGTCCTCTGAGCTAGGGCTATGGACCCGGCTCAGGTCATGCGATCCCGAGAGGATGAAGGAGGACACAAGGATGCAGTAATCCTGTGTTTAATATATATATCCAGTCACCCATCCGATTGACCTAGGGAAAAGAGGGTTACCGGACCTAGAGTTGTAGAAGAGGTGGTCCGGAGAAGCCCCTCTCGTTGCCTCCACGTATGTAGAAACGCGTGGACTGGCCAGAGGGGGTGGAAACTTCCAGCCCTCAGGGACGAGGGTACTGCGAGAGGGCCAATCCTGTCGTCAGCCTGCTCGTTCTTAGCCAGGAAAGCGGGAGAGGGGGGGATAGTTAAAGAAGTAAGGTTAGGGCTTACAGATGAAAAGGCTGTGTGACGGGTAAGGGCTGCCAACTGAGAGGCCCTGTACCCTGTAGCTAAGGCGAGCAGGAAGAGAGCTTTCTGGAGGAGGTGACAAACCCTCCAGAGGAACCCCTTAGAAGGTCAGGTAGGAAAAGGACGCAGTGAAGGGCCAGGAGGGAGTCTGGGCCCGCCATTCTCCAGGCCCTAGTCCCCGTGTTATGAAAGGAGGCAAGGGCGGGGGAGTTTTGGGTGCGGGCAGAGGTGGGTGTCTCCCGACACAGCTCAGCCCCGGGGCGGCACACACCGCGCGCCAAAGGGTCGTAACCCTTGGGCGTGAAGCAAGGTGCGTGAGGCGAACAGTGGAGGTGGCCGACCATCGTAAAGCGATTTCCCAAAGCTAGGGTGGTAGCTGCTGTGGAAGGGTTGTTACGCATATAATTTATTATCATTATATACGGACAACTTTCGGTTAAAACCAGAAAGTGTTACAAGTCGTAAGTCTTTAAAGACACCCTCGAGGGGATGGGCCAGGGGGTCGAGGACCCCCCCCCCCATTTTTGTTGTTAGGGTCCTCCGAACCTAGGCTATGGCCTAGGTTCGGGTAAAATATCCCGAGGAGAAAAGAAACCCCAAGATGTTCTAAACATGAGACTGTACGGAATGGAGATGACGTAAGGGATGTCTGGTGACAGAAGGTAAGTCGTCCGACCTTTTCCCTTCGGGCGTACCCTCCCCCTTTTCTGTCTCCCACGGGGACCCTGTGGTAAGGTGGGCGGAGTCCCCATTGCAACCCAGGGGGTGAGGGAGAGTGAGTGGAACAGATACCTCGTCTTGAAGGATGAGGTGGATGTCCCGCCCCCCCCCCCAGATCCCGTACCCGCTCCCCGCGGGGACTCGGATAGAGCAGGTCCAGGAACGGGTCCCGCCGCCTCCACCATGGTAGGTGGGGAAGGGCGCGTGGCCTACGGACAAACCAAAAAGTTCGTCCGCTTTCCGCTTCACTAGCCCGTCGTGCCTCCTCACCCAAACCTCTGGTTGAGAAGGATCGGGAGACTACGCACCCGTCTGACCTCCTCTGAAGAGTGAGTTCAGGACGAAGGAAGAAAGGCCCAAGAGTAGGGAAGGTACCCGTCGTCCACAGGATGAGGCGACGGGAAAGGGGGAGGAGAGGCAGCCAGCTCCTCCGCCAGGGTGCCCCCCGGGGACTCGAGACCCAGAGAGATTGGGGGAACGGGAACGGCTCCAAAATCCCCAGGTGGACTCGAGTCCCCTACCGGCGACGCGGCAGGGAAGGTGAGAAGGGCGGGTTCAGGAACGGGTACCGTTGCAATAGTGGGGCTGTGGGGTGGCACATAATCGGCCGGCTCCCCCACTAGGGAATGAGGCGAACCTTAAATCTCACGAGGCTGTCTGGGACAGTGTCGAGAGTGTAACGCCAGGACCCTCCTGAGCACTAATACAAGGCATCGACCAGGGAAAGCTGAAGCCCCAATATCCCCTCGCCCCCATCCCCTAAGTGGAATGCGTGCGACGAAAGGTTAAGGACGTAGTTAAGAAGCCCCCATTGAGTGAGTATGGTGTACAAGACACAAATCTTGCTGCTCCATGTCCCCCTGTTATGGGGATACAAAACAGGTGATCCGAGGCGAGGACTAGGGTAGCTGTAATATCATCCTTGAGAGCTTGGACCTGACACCAAGAGTGACATGTGCAGCTTGGTAGGACGGTAGGCAACAACTGGAGCCGTATAGTTAATCAATGGTTTGTTCGAATTTGGTAAGGACCACCGAGAGGTGAGGAACTACTTTGAAAACCTTCCAACCAAGCAGAACAGAAGACTGGTAGGTCAAGCAGTTACCTGTGGGAAAATATGGGGGACCCACAGTTGCCCCACCGCTGGAAGACATACCTCCATTGAAAACCTACGTCAGCACAGGGTAGGGTGTCTCGTTCTTGGTAAAGAATGATTCACGTTTCGGAGAACCCTGGTGACCACCTGCGAATCATTACGGGAAAAGAGGGACGTAAAAACGTCACTGTCAGGGAGGCCAGTGACTGGAAAAACCTCCGAGTTTGAGTGTTGTTACAGTTCTGAGAAACGTTTTGAAACGTTATCGCATTCGCTCTCCTATTTCCCTCACGCGGCAAAGAGGCCGTGTGTTACAAACCCTCATGAACTAGCTGCCGTAGGCTGAGTCCCAGGTACCCCCT
Organism: Petrolisthes cinctipes; assembly: GCA_033782935.1. NCBI lineage: Eukaryota > Metazoa > Arthropoda > Malacostraca > Decapoda > Porcellanidae > Petrolisthes > Petrolisthes cinctipes. Next base: position 184,081 of record JAWQEG010001969.1, on the reverse strand, counting down.
AGGCTGGGACCCCAGGTTCAGGTCCAGCTAGCCACTAGGTTCAGGTCCAGGTAGCCACTAGGTTCAGGTCCAGGTAGCCCCTAGGCTGAGGACCATGTCGCACTAGGTTGAGCCCCAGGTAGCGCCCTAGGTTGTGCATAGGTAGCGCCTTGGCTGAGCCCGAGGTAGCCCCTAGGTTGTGCACAGGTAGAACCTTGGCTGTGGTCGAAGCCTAGCTGGCTAGGTCCCAGCAGGCCTCTCAGTCAGTACCCTCCCGGGTTGTTGGTTGAGCGGGTCCTGCTATTGGTGCTAGGTTGTGCATAGGCAGCCCCTAGATAGTGGAGGAGACTGGCTGGCCAGGTCCTCGCAGGCTTGTCAGTCAGTACCCTACCGGGTCCTTGGCTGAGCGGGTCCTGCTCTTGGCCCTAGGATGTGCATGGGTAGAACCCTAGCTGGCCAGGTCTTAACAGGTTTATCAGTCGGGACCCTACCGGGTCCTTGGCTGAGTGGGTCCTGTTGTTGGCACTAGGTCGTGCATGGGTAGCACCCTAGGCTGTAGTAGGAGCCTAGCTAGTTAGGTCCTAGCAGGCTTGCCCGTTAGTACCCCCCCCGGGTCCTGGGCTGAAAAGGTCCTGTTCTTGGCACTAGGTTGTGCCTGGGTAGCCCCCTAGCTGGCCAGGTCCTAGCAGGTTTGACAGTTAGTACCCTACCGGGTCCTTGGCTGAGAGGGACCTGCTCTTTGGTACTAGGTTGTGCATGGGTAGGTCCCTCGGCTGTGGTCGGAGCCTAGTTGGCAGGGACCTGCAGGTTCGTCAGTCGGTACCCACCGGGTCCTTAGCTGAGGAGGACCTGCATTTGGTGCTACACTTGCTCCCTCGGGAGCGGCTCTTTGAGCGCGTCCGCGTGGGAGAAGGAGCCTTTCCTTGCTGGGCCCTGGTACCTGGGAGGTGACCAGGGGTGCAGCCCGACGGTCTGACCCCCCCCTGCTGAGGTGGAAACCTCGGGGGGGTTATCAGAGCCGACTAAAGGAAAGAGAGGAGGCCTCTCGGGGTGCTAGGGACCCGAAACCCTGTGGACCTGAGGGCGAGACCTCCTCCTGGACTCGTGCTTGCACCCCCGAGAGCGGCTCGAGGAGCTCGCCCATGGGGGAGACAAAGCAGCTTCCCTGCTGGGTCCTGGTACCGGTCAGGTAGCCAGGGGGGCCAGCGTGGTGGTCTGGCTCGCTTCCGGGAATGGTGGGAAACCATGGAAGGGAGGCACAGAACCATCCAGGGAAGGCGATGGGGACTCGGAGGAGTGCTAGGAGTTAGATCCTCTGTGACCTCGAGAGGCACGTAGCAGGAACGTACTCCTGGGAGTGCAGAAGCATGTGCGGGGTGAACAGTGGTGATGCACGTCGAGGAACAACCTCACGGTGCAGCCAGAAGAAGCACACAAGGCACAAGTGGACTGCGGGAGAAAAAAGGGGGTTAACACGTGAACCCACGTGTACACACATGGAAAAACACAAAACACCCCGAGGGAGGAAAACACTAACTCCCAAGGCAAAACACTAAACCACACATACTCACCCCCACACTGCTGGGGAAAAACCCCGCAAACACGGTCCCCAAAAGCCGAGAGTAGACCCTAGGAAACCCAAGGGGGGAGAGGGTTTAAAAGGAGGGACTTTTACTCTACCAGAAAGTAATAAGCTTCTCTTACCCCCAATAAGGGCAAGCACAAAGTAAGAGTTATGTAGGAAGAAAGATAGAAAGTCTTACTACCCTACCGCATAACTATAAAAAACTGTACTGAAATGTGAGAAGGTACTGAATGTTGAAAAAACAGTACTGCACGAAGAAGAATGCTACAACGCAGACAAGAACAGTACAGTAGTAGCAAGAAGTCAAGCAGGTGTAGTGAGTAAAACGTTGCTTGGTAAGGCAGCTACAGAAGTGCAGGCAACATTATCAGAATAATATCCTAAGACACTAAAAGAGCTGACAAGGAAAAACACCAAAAAGGTGCAGAGGTCCCAAGACACAGAGTAGAAGGGACACGTGCAAAATAAAAAACCTCACTCCCCACAGGGTTAAAAAACCCGAGGAGAAAAAACCCAAACAAGTACTCACCGCACACGGGGGAAGACAGTCACAGCGTGAGCGCACACACCAATCAACACACACACGGGGAAAATCCCCACACAAGGGGCTAAACACGCACACGTGTTCGCACCATGTGCAGAGAAAACCACAACATACAGCCTTCCACACTACACACCAAAGGGTCGCAAGCCTAGGGGGTGAAGCAGGGTGCGTGGGGCGAACGATGCTGGTGGCCAGACTGCGGGAGAAAAACTCACAAAAAAGGGGTTAACACGTGAAGCCATGCGTACAAAGACACAAACAAACATAATAGGACACGGGCAGAGGGGGATAGCAAGCCCCCTCGGACCCGGGAACGAACCCCAAACAAAAAACCCCACACGCACCAACCCGGGAAACCACCCCCCCCCCTCCCCCGCGGGGGCTGAGAAAGAACCTCTGGTCTGCAGGCCCCAAAGGAGAGGCACAGACAGCCTGATGGGCAATTCCCAGGGTAACAAACAAACTGGGAAGACACCAGAAAAAACCCCAAAAATACGCTGGGAAGGGGAAACGAGAACCTGGCACAATCCTCGCTCCCCCCACCCCACGTAACACTAAACCACACTCGGGGGAAACAACGATAAGGGGCTAAGTAGTCCTACCCCCGCACCACGTGGGGAGGAAAGAGCCCCACGTGGGGAGGAAAGAGCCCCACGTGGGGAGGAAAAAACCTCGCTAACACCAAAAAACCCCGAGGAAAAATACACTAAATGACGTGTACTAGTGGCAGGAGGAAGGGAGGCAGGACAGGGAAGGGGAAAAAACCCCGAAAAGTAGCCCCCAACAAGCTAGCCTGAGAAGAAACACTCCAGGCTACAAATATTGGAAAAACACCCAAAATTAAATAAAAAACCCCGGCCTGGGAGAGGAAGAGAGAACCAGAGCACAATTCTCACTCCCCTTTACCGAGAGGGGACACGTAATAATCGGGGAAGGCAAGAGGAAGGGCTGCAAAGACCCCATGTGCTCACCACGTGGGGTGAAGTCCCACGTGGCGCCCACTAACCTCGCTAAAAACCCCAGAAACCCCGATAAAATACACACGAAGAATGTACTAGTGGCAGGAGGAAAGGTGAAAGGGGGGAAAAACGGAGAAAAACTCCGAACAAAGGGGCTGAAAAACCCCCCTTCGCTAAGGAAAAAAGAACTAAGTCCTAACGAAGAAAAAACCCCCATACACACCTAAAACCCTCCTAGAATACACACACGATACATCTGCCAAAGCAGGCTAGCCACTAGAACACAAAAGAAAATATTAGCAGGAACACGTGAAACAATACCATAGCGTAGCAGCGAGGAGCGTAGATGTTGACTGAACTGTGTTCCGCGACAGAGTGGACGAGCGGTATTCAGCGGAGGAGGGGCTTAATACCTCACCTCACCACCACCAGGTGGCTCCACTATCAGTACAGCGCCAGATTTGAATTTTATTTACTTCTGATGAACGTCACGGAATTGACCCTTCCAACCCAGATTATGCCTACACGGGGCCTGGGCTTGTGAAGGGGCCTATTCTATAGCAACCAGCTGTACTGGTTTCACTATACCAATAATTGAAGGACTCATATACTTTCAATTTTCTGACTACATCACAGGGTGCCTTAAGGTCCACAGGCATGAATACCCGTGGTGATGACGATGGCCTGGTACGGTACGATGACTCCATATACACAAACACACAGCCATTGTACCGGTACCACGTCATTGTCAACACTACCAATGTTTTTAATAGTTTATACGGCCCTCATACAGACACCTATTCTATGACTCGATACGTATTATTATTATTATTATTATTATTATCATCATGTTGTTGTTGTTGTTATTGTTGTAGTTGTTATTAGTACTTGTTATGAAATCTACAAAACGGCTCTTTAAGGAAAGTTATTTATAGAGCTCTTGCATCTAGGGGTATAGATGTAATAAGCCAGAAGTCCAAAAATTAAGTAAGTAAAAATAACACACACACACATACACACACACAATATCTAAATATCTTAACTTGTTTTTATGGTGTAATGATCACAACACCATTTCATCTGGAGGACAGTACAAACTCTCTGCACTTGTTCATTTGCAGTTTTTATCTGGAACAATTTTGATACACGTTCCAATCGTGTTGACGCGTCCCAAATACCCCGTGCTTTGTTCAGTTGTCAACGAACAGTGTCCCATTTGTATCACAGTTTTATTTACAACGTGGAACTGTAGCGAAACGACCATCATTTCCTTCCTTACCGGTGCTGAGGATGATCAACCTGGCGTATAGCACAACACATCACGATTTGGCAAATGGTCAGTAGTACAGGAGAACACAACACATACTGGAAAACACATAAATATATAAAGTGCTCACATTCCTGACTCGTTGAACGTGATGGCCCAGCAAACTTCACTTTCGCAGAACTCATTATTTGCAATATATATTCAGCAAACAGTTTCAGCGCTAGTGAAATATTCAACGATCATGTTCATATGTTTACTAATACTAATGAGACTGTAACTAAAAAGATTTTTAAAGGTATGGGTGGTATAGTGTATTATGCTATATTTATATTACTTAGATAGGCAGTATAGTGTAATACATACATACAACTTTACTTTATATATATAGATGCACCAGTAAATAATTAACATCAACATGAACAACATTTAAAACGACGACAACAACAACAACAACAACAACTGTCAAAACAATACCTAAGACAAAGAAGACTGTGGGTGATGGAGTGGGTCGCGTGTGTCTCAAATGCTGGTTGTGTTCCTTGAGAATTATGTGAGTTTAAATGGAAACCGGCATGGAGGGAAAAGTTTGGAGGCTAATTTATCCCTTGACGCTCGTGCTTGTGTGTGTGTGTGTGTGTGTGTGTTGTGTGTGTGTATGTGTGTGTGTGTGTGTGTGTGTGTGTGCGCTTTAGCAATTTATCACAATAATTCTTTTGATATATAATGATTACTAATACCTGCTGATGTGTGTGACGAATAACTGATAATCTCTTTAATTATAATAGAACTGTTGCTGTACATTATTTATTGCAAGTTAATTTTTAGTTCGTATAATATGTTTTGGGTAATACCAAATAATTACTCTCATATTACAGGATGCCCCCTTACAGGTATGCAGCACACACACACCCACACACACACTGTTACGAATTCCGATATTATTTGTTAAATTTTCCTTTATATGTATTGTATTTCGGGGTATCGAGAGTCTATTCCCAGTTCGAATCTGACTCATATCGCACCTGGCGACAGACTAGTGCACTAGGGTATTCAGCTGGTCTCACCAGCAGAGTGAGAGCCGGCAGATAGTGACTTCAGGTGGACGCAGGAGGAGGCAGACGTTCTGACGTTATTATACTTAAGCTCCGTGTTTGTGATTCTTGATGGAGATATCTCACCACTCAGTCTAAGTATTTTGTTTATTGTAATCATTCTTAATAATTCATATTCTTTGTCATTCGTCCAGTGCACTGATCAATTTATTGTAGGATTACCATTGTTATTGTGTATTGTTGTGATTTTATATTATTTCTTATGATAGTTTCTATTATTATTGTGTAGCCGGTTGTTTAGCCTGGCCTAGGGTAATGGTTGTTGTTGTTGGGTGATTCAGGGATTATACACTTCAATTTTATTAAGTTTCACTTGGGTTCTGTATTATTTTAATTATTCATACCATCTTTGATCGATATTTTTGTATGTTATTGTGATTGTGGTCCAGTTGAGTTTTCGTGAGAACTCTAGCGTTTTGTGTGAAAATATCCTGTTATTTTTCATTCTTATTTGTGCTTGTTCTTTTTGTTATATATTTTAATTTGAGGAATACAGAGTTTTCTTGCCCAGTTGTGGTAATATAATTTAAGAATTCATTTTAGAACCTGGTACGCACAGGTTTGGAGAGACTTTTGGTGTTGCAAGTGGTCAGAATTTTGATCAGTCTCATAATTTCTAATCTCTCCCCACTCCTGTCGTAACAACACAAACTCACACACAAACACACACACACACAGACACACACACAGACACACACACACACACACACACACACACACAGACACACACACACACACACACAGACACACACATCGCTTTGCAGACGTGAAATAAAAAGATAACACCAACACCATCATGAATATACCACCCCACGCTCTCTCTCGTTCAGGAAGCAAAATTTTTGAGCGGTATACGAGCTGTGGATGTGATGAATAAACTGCATGAAATTTCTATGAATTGGTTTAACACCCACACGAACCTCATAACTCCCAACCGCTACTGGTGGTGGTGGTGGTGGTGGGCGTGGGCTGTCTCTTGCTCTCTTCCTTTTTTTCTGATCTTTTCATCAATATCTCTCTCTATCTGCTAATCTCTAGCTTTTCTCTTTCTGTCTTTGCTTCTCTTTTTCTGTTCTTTTTTTTCTATCTATTTTTATATTTCGTTCTGTCTGTCTTGTCTCTCTCTCTCTCTCTCTCTCTCTCTCTCTCTCTCTCTCTCTCTCTCTCTCTCTCTCTCTCTCTCTCTCTCTCTCTCTCTCTCTCTCTCTCTCTCTCTCTCTCTCTCTCTCTCTCTCTCTCTCTCAACATATACTATAGAGTCAGACTTTATGAACCGCTTACGTATTCACTTTTGTGGTTATTTAGGGTAAAATGTGGAAACTGAGTGGCAATGGTTGAATGATTTTATAACATCGATAGGAGATTTAATTCACACTACGACCAAATTGGACTGCAGAGAGCTTTACTAGTGGTAATTTGTGTGTGTGTGTGTGTGTGTGTGTGTGTGTGTGTGTGTGTGTTAAAAAAAATAAAAATAAAATCGAGCTTCAGAAATCATATCGGGTCGAAGAGGTGATTACATTCCCTTCAGAAACTTCACCAGACAGACAGACAGACACGTGAGGGAGAGGGGACGCAACTTTAGACTGTAACTGTACATGAGCCCAAACACCCATTCATGCCCACGCCAGCCAGCCCTTCTGATCACCGAAAAAATTAACAGCGCCTCTGAGTATTTTTTGGTGCGGAACATATAAATTCCATTCATTAATTACCCGGTGAAATATGAGGGTTACATTCTCGTTGTTTCTCGTTTGTATCCGTCAGTGGCAGCCAGACGAGGTGACGAGTGTTCCTTCGTCGTCCCTCCCTCAGTTTTCGTTATTTGATTAGCAGTGTTTTAGGTTAGCGATGCTGATTTACATAATTATAACTGTTTTATGTTATATTTAGTTGTAAATTACATGAGCTCATTTTTCGTTCATCCTCCGTCTTTCAGCCTCCAGTCTGAGATAATGAAAATTCCATAAATCTTTGTCAGCAGGAAAAGCAATCGAAGACATTTTACTGATTTATTTAATTGATAAATTGATATTTAAATTGATGCTTAACGAAATTAATAGAAACTGCATAAAACACGAGAGGAAATAAAAGTTACTCTTCACCGTATCCAGGGCACATTGATTTGATGAAAAGATACTCCCACGTCCAGTACAGCTCTGGCTACAGAGTACATCAGTGTAGGATGTTGGCCTATATCAAGAATAAAGATATACAGATATACTAAGTGCAAAGGTAACCACATAAGTGACGAAGGAGTTGAATCCCTGACAAACACATATTTGCCTCAACTCTCGAGACAATTTACTTTTTTTCTATTACAAAGCTATTAGTTATAATTATGTATACCTTAAAGTTTCTTTGATACTGAAACGGCAGATTACCCTCATAACAGATACTCTTAGATACTGGGTCACTGGGTGCCAGGTACTGGACGAGGGAGAAGTGTTGTAGAGGGCTGAGTGAGGAGGAGGTGATGAGACAAAAGGCCATGAAGTAACTTCTATTTTACTGGGGTGTTTTTCCTATGTGTACTTATTTCTGTACATCGTCTAGCGTGAGACAAAGTATATTATCTAAAGACAAGCTGTTGTTTCTTCAATGATTAAGGGATTATTTTAACTTTTGAACGTAATAGTGCTTTCTCATGACAATAAATAAATAAATAAATTAATTAATTAATAGATAAAAAATGAAATCAACCTGAGGTAGACAGAGAAAAATGTAGTAGTCACAAGTCGTCAGTCCGAAGGTTGCTGGGTTTTGACCCCACGTAGGTCCAGGTTTGATAACATTTATCTGAATGGCTAATTTTCCTTTACATTATGCCATATTTTTATGAGTAAAACGTTTCTTCTAACTAGTGTAAGGGGAAAGAATTCACAGTCTACAATAGAGCATCAAAATCCATTAATTAATCCTTTCACTCTTATTGGTGTTCATATTTCTTCTGTGATCCTTTATTTCCTGGTCATCCTCCTCCCTTCAGATTGGATCGTCCACTTCCACCTCCTCATCTCTTACTCTCCAGTGCCGTTCCTCTGTTTATAGTGCACTCCTCCTCTTCCTGTTCATCTTCCTCTTTTATTTTTCAGTCAGTATTGTTTCTCTTCCGTCTCTTTCCTTCTTTCCGTTCATCTTATTTTTCTTGTCCTCTCCTTTCCTGACTTGTTCTTCTTTCTGTCAATATAGCAAGTTACCTTCTCCTTCTTGTCGACATCACTCTGCCCCATCAAAGCTGATTCCACTCACTTTCTTTCATTACATCTGAACCCCTCACCAGATTTCATCACTACACACCCTCCTCACACTCTTTTATTCCTCCACGTTCACACACTCCTTTTTATCACAACACACTCACACTACTTATTATAACAACACACAAACACTAATTTATCCCACTATACCCCTCACTATAATTCATCACACCACACCTACACACTCTATTTCAACACACCACACCCACACATTCTATTTCAACACATCACACTCACATACTCTATTCTATCACACTACACCCACACACTCTATTTTACCACACCACACCAACATTCTCTATTCTATCACACTACACACACACACACACACACACACACACACACACACACTCCATCCTCACACAACAGATTCTCATACCGTTACTTCCTTTCCCTGACGCTTACCTCTATAATTATACCCCACATCTCACGACCTCTACACTTCACCCTTCATTCCACTTTTTCCTTTCATGCACTTTACTCTCTAATAACTGACCCCTATAGACTACCCCTTCCCCTCACAGCAGCTCCACATTCTACCTCCCTCCATCATCTCTTCTCTTTCCCCTCCACCACTATGTACTACCTCACGCTACCTTTCTATTCAGGTCAATGTATTTCTCCTCCTTCTCGTGTCGTACTAGGAGATAAATTAGCCCATATTTAATGGTAAGGTCTCATCAGGTACCGATAGGCTTGATGCTATTTGAAAACCATTGGTGATGCTTTGTATTCCTCTCCTTCCTCACCACCAATGCCTTCTCATCCTCATCCTCCTCATACTCCTCCTCCTCATCGTTCTCCTCCTCCTCCTCATCCTCATCCTCTTCCTCCTCTTTTTCCTCCTCCTCCTCCTCATCATCCACATCACATCAGTAGTAGTTATTTCCAGCGACGTGCCTCCTCTTTGATGCTATAGTCCACATCACTCTAGTTAATGATTCCCTCTCGCCGGCTGCATCACCTTATCGAATATCATTTCCCCTGGTGAGTGTGGAAGGTGGTGTGAGCAAAGATGTGTTTTTCTATTACTTTACGTTTTTTATGATCCGCCAAGTCGCAGGGAGTCAGCAGCGTACAGCATCCATGGTTTTAGATCATTGGAAGGACATAATCTTATAGGAAATTTTGAACAACCATCATGATGAATTGACTTATGTTCAATGAGAGATAAAAGTAGTGTCTAGGAAATTGATGAAAGCATCGGATAAATAACTAGCCATTCCACCAAAGAGTACAGTTTAGGCCTGAGTGATTGTGGTTCATTGTTTGTAAGTGATTCTATCGGAAATATCAGCGACACCACTTCACTGTACACATTAATTACATGATAGCATCTGTATTTAGTAAAATTCAGTCAATTTACTGATTAGTCCCATCTCTTTCAAGAGAGCAGTTAATTTACCAGACATAATTGGATCCCTGTCACACACGATAGAATCCCGAGTCAGAAGGCAGCCAAAATCTGATCCGCACCAGCACATTTGTTATAGAACAAATAACGTGATTGATAGATAATGCCGTATTATATGCGTTCCTCTCAGTGGGAAAGACTTATTGCTGTACAGAAACATACTATACCAGTGACAAGGGTGGTGTTCACTCTGAGTCAAACATTCACTACCACCACTTGACAGTGACGGGGACCAAGTCAAGTCGCTGATCATTGGCAGAAAGGTTGGAATTGCCAAGGCGGTCATTGAATTTGTCAGAGAAGATTAATTTATGGTTTTCCGAAAGAGAGACGAGACCGTTATTCCCGAGGGAGATCCCAGGTCTTCTCAAAATATAAAGAACACTAGTAACCACCCTGCAATAAATTATGAACTGTACACTTCAGAAATATTTGATCATTACCTTATTAATCAACTGTGAACACTTCATGTAATATGCTCCATATCACCATAACACTGTACATTCACACTTGTTAACACATTAACAAAAAGAACAGTAAGGCAAAAGAACTCGTCACTTACTGTGTACGAAGAGATGTAAAACGAATATTTGATATTGGTGTAGTGTAGGGAACTCCTATCTACTTCTGAAATGAACTAAATTAACCACTGGATATTTTCCAGGTTTTATTCCAACACTCCTTGATCCAGTATATTATATGTTTATTTTATTAGGTTTTGCATTTGTGTTTTAGTGTTATATGTCTTCTTGTCCCTGACACTTGGATGGTGTTATGGCTTTGTCTGGTTCTTACCCCTGTAGTTTTGTAGGCTGTGTCTGTAAACTTATAAAGGTTTGTTGTGTGATCCTTTAATACAACGTTTATGGCCTTATCGAAAGTAACTGTATGTTGGCACAAGAAAAGTTTGCATTTCCCTGAAGGCTGAATTTGCCTCATTAGGAGACTTGAATATCGATACTGAATAATTGGTCGTATGTAATGAAACTAGTTTTATGTTCTTACATAACGCTATGCAGTGTCTGTACATTGTGTATATGTCAGATGCTTTCTATTTTCTTTCAGTATGGCAAGAGCTTATGTGAATTGGAATATAATTGCAGAAAACTAGCGTTGGCTTTCATCTTGTCGCATTAACTACAATTTAGCTGGTAGTTATTGGGTTATAAAAAAATTACCAGAAATATGAGCCACAAAATGATAATTGAATGCAATATGTGACCACCTACAATAAATGAATTCATTTTTATATGCAGTAACATTTGATCTCGCAGAGATATTTTATACCTAACCATATTCAATTTTTCAGAGTGGTGAGAGCGAGCGAAGACTATTTGTAAACAAGAAAGTATCAAGGTGATATTAAAGTAGGAGTGAAGTCGAGGAAATAGAAAATAAGAGACTGTTGACCTCATTCCTGCTCTGATCTTCCTTTGTAATCTTCATAAGTCAATCAAAAGCTTCTTCCCAATAAATTCTCATCGAATTGTATCCAGTGTCGTGAAAGAAAGGAGTGAGAAAGGAAGGAGGAAGGAGTGAAAAAGGAAGGAGGAAGGAGTGAGTATGGAAGGAGGAAGGAATGAGAGAGAGAGAGAGAGAGAGAGAGAGAGAGTGAGTGAAATACCGGAGGAAAGGAATGAATGTGAGTGGAAATTGGGGAAGGAAAGGAAGGTAGGAGAGGAGAGAGAGAGAGAGAGAGAGAGAGAGAGGGAGAGAGAGGGAGATACAGGAGGAAAGGAATGAATGTGAGTGGAAATTGGGGAAGGAAGGAGGGACTAAGGATAATGGTGGAAGGAAATAGCTTGTGTAGGAGGGAGGAAGAAAGATGGCGATAGATCAGTAAGTAGGAAGGAAAATGGCTGGAGGGGAAGAAGCTGGTTGGATAATAAAGACGGCGTGAAGGAAAAAGAAAGAAAATATAAAGGGAAGGAAGTTTGGAATAGAGAGAGAGAGAGAGAGAGAGAGAGAGAGAGAGCAGGGGCCGCAGGGGTGACTGTGTGTGTGTGGAGAGAGAGAGAGAGAGAGAGAGAGAGAGAGATGATGTAGTGGAGATAGATATAGATAAAGAGAGCAAGGTAAAGAAAAATGCGAAAGGCAAAATAAATTTCCAACACTTCTGATATAACATTTACGAGAATATAGGCCTAAAAACCGAAAAAAAAAAAAAACATTATGCATACACGAATATTGCTAGAAACACGGATGAAAGAACTGACAGGCTGAAGAAATATTACCCGGAAGAGAGTTAATCAGGCGAGGACTTAGGAAATATTGCAGGCGGAATCTTTGCCTAGGTTCAGCCACCGCAATGAATGCCCAAACTTCCGGGAGGGGAATAGCAAAAACCTTTGACAATTTTGCTGTATTGCTTAACTTTGTAATTACACTTCTTGCTGGCTTCTTCCTCAACTGCTGCTGCCTTACTTTTATGTCCGGATTTTGTTTTTTCTTCTGATCTGGCGTTTTCCGACTGATTTTTTTTCTATGTTAGTTTTCTTTTTCATGTTTTATTCCCAACGCTTTTTTGTTACCGCCAGGTCTCTGCTGCTTGGCACAGGGATATTATTATTATAAATATTATTATTATTATTATCATTATTATTATTATTGTTATTATTATTATTATTATTATGATTATTGTTATTATTATTATTGTTATTATTATTATTATTGTTATTATTATTATTATTATTATTATTATTATTATTATTATTATTATTATTATTATTATTATTATTATTATTATTATTATTACTTCGTCCTTTTATTCTGCATTAATGTTTTGCAGTGGTTTCTTGTGCACTGTACCATCACTAACTGCACAATAATGTTTATCATATCCAACTTTGCCACAATATAATCTTGCTTAGAGAAGCACAATTTCTCTGGTGTTTATCATAAGGTGTCATTTTTTAGGATGTTATGATTATGAAAGAGGGAGAATTGAAACATAAACTTACGTATTTAGTTCCATTAGTATTTGCTTTGTAATTTCAATTATCATAGGACTTAACCTAACCTAACATTATTAAACCTCTTCTGACCAACACTTCTTATACTTCTACTACAAAACTTAGTCTCTTTGAATTAATCACTCTTCCCTACATCTTCTCATGCCAATCTTTTCCATCCCTACCCATTTTCAACCTAACCTAACCTAACATTATTAAACCTATTCTGACCAACTCCTCTTATACTTCCACTATAAAACTTATTCCCTATGAATTAGTCTCTCTTCCCTACATATTCTCATGCCATTCTTTTTCATCCCTACCCATTTTCAACCTAACCTAACCTAACATTATTAAACCTATTCTGACCAACCCTTCTTATACTTCCACTACAAAACTTAGTCCCTATGAATTAGTCTCTCTTAACTACATCTTCTCATGACATTCGTTTGCATCCCTACCCATTTTCAACCTAACCTAACCTAACATTATTAAACCTTTTCTGACCAACCCCTCTTATTCTTCCACTACAAAACTTAATCCTATTGAATTTGTCACTTTTCCCTACATCTTCTCATGCCATTCTTTTCCATCCATACCCATTTTCAACCTAACCTAACCTAACATTATTAAACCTATTCTGACCAACCCCTCTTATATTTACACTACAAAACTTAGTCCTTTTGAATTAGTCTCTTTACCCTACATCTTCTCATGCCATTCTTTTCCATCCCTACCCATTTTCAACCTAACCTAACCTAACATTATTAAACCTATTTTGACCAAACCCTCTTATACTTCCACTACAAAACTTAGTTCCATTGAATTAATCACTCTTCCATACATCTTCTCATGCCATTCTTTTCTATCCCTACCCATTTTCAACGTAACATAACCTAACATTATTAAACCTATTCTGACCAACCCCTCTTATATTAACACTACAAAACTTAGTCCTTTTGAATTAGTCTCTTTACCCTACATCTTCTCATGCCATTCTTTTTCATCCCTACCCATTTTCAACCTAACCTAACCTAACATTATTAAACCTCTTCTGACCAACCCCTCTTATACTTCCACTACAAAACTTAGTCTCTTTGAATTAGTAACTCTTCCCTACATCTTCTCATGTCATTCTTTTTCATCCATAACCATTTTCAACCTAACCTAACCTAACATTATTAAGCCTATTCTGACCAACCCCTCATATACTTCCACTACAAAACTTTGTCCCTATGAATTAGTCTCTCTTCCCTACATCTTCTCATGTCATTCTTTTTCATCCCTACCCATTTTAAACCTAACCTAACCTAATATTATTAAACCTATTCCTACCAACCCCTCTTATACTTCCACTACAAAACTTAGTTCCATTGAGTTAGTCACTCTTCCCTACATCTTCTCATGCCATTCTTTTTCATCCCAACCCATTTTCAACCTAACCCAACCTAACATTATTAAACCTATTCTGACCAACCCCTCTTATACTTCCACTACAAAACTTAGTTCTTTTGAATTAGTCTCTCTTCCCTACATCTTCTCATGCCATTCTTTTTCATCCCTACCCATTTTCAACCTAACCTAACCTAACAATATCAAACCTATTCTGACCAACCCCTCTTATACTTCCACTTCAAAACTTAGTGCCTATGAATTAGTCTCTCTTCCCTACATCTTCTCATGCCATTCTTTTCCATCCATACCCATTTTCAACCTAACCTAACCTAACATTATTAAACCTATTTTGACCAAGCCCTCTTATACTTCCACTACAAAACTTAGTCCCTTTGAATTAATCACTTTTCCATACATCTTCTCATGCCATTCTTTTCTATCCCTACCCATTTTCAACCTAACCTAACCTAACATTATTAAACCTCTTCTGACCAACCCCTCTTATACTTCCACTACAAAACTTAGTCTCTTTGAATTAGTCACTCTTCCCTACATCTTCTCATGTCATTCTTTTCCATCCCTACCCATTTTCAACCTAACCTAACCTAACATTATTAAACCTATTATGACCAACCCCTCTTATACTTCCACTACAAAACTTAGTCCCTATGAATTAGTCTCTTCCCTACATCATCTCATGCCATTCTTTTTTATCTGTACCCATTTTCAACCTAACCTAACCTAACATTATTAAACCTATTCTGACCAACCCCTCTTATACTTCCACTACAAAACTTATTCCCTATGAATTAGTCTCTCTTCCCTACATCTTCTCATGTCATTCTTTTCTATCCCTACCCATTTTCAACCTAACCTAATCAAACATTATTAAACCTATTCTGACCAACCCCTCTTATACTTATACTACAAAACTTAGTTCCATTGAATTAATCACTCTTCCATACATCTTCTCATGCCATTCTTTTCTATCCCTACCCCTTTTCAACGTAACCTAACCTAACATTATTAAACCTATTCTGACCAACCCCTCTTATATTAACACTACAAAACTTAGTCCTTTTGAATTAGTCTCTTTACCCTACATCTTCTCATGCCATTCTTTTTCATCCCAACCCATTTTAAACCTAACCTAACCTAATATTATTCAACCTATTCTGACCAACCCCACTTATACTTCCACTACAAAACTTAGTTCCATTCAATTAGTCACTCTTCCCTACATCTTCTCATGCCATTCTTTTTCATCCCTACCCATTTTCAACCAAACCTAATCTAACATTATTAAACCTATTATGACCAACCCCTCTTATATTTAAACTACAAAACTTAGTCCCTTTGAATTAGTATCTCTACCCTACATCTTCTCATGCCATTCTTTTCCATCCCTACCCATTTTCAACCTAACCTAACCTAACATTATTAAACCTATTTTGACCAAACCCTCTTATACTTCCACTACAAAACTTAGTCCCTATGAATTAGTCTCTCTTCCCTACATCTTCTCATGCCATTCTTTTTCATCCCTACCCATTTTCAACCTAACCTAACCTAACATTATTAAACCTATTCTGACCAACCCCTCTTATCCTTCCACTACAAAAATTAGTCTCTTTGAATTAATCACTCTTCCCTACATCTTCTCATGTCATTCTTTTTCATCCCTACCCATTTTCAACCTAACCTAACCTAACATTATTAAACATATTCTGACCAACCCCTCTTATACTTCCACTACAAAACTCATTCCCATTGAATTAGTCTCTCTTCCCTACATCTTCTCATGCCAATCTTTTCCATCCATACCTATTTTCAACCTAACCTAACCTAACATTATTAAACCTATTTTAACCAACTCCTCTTATACTTCCACTATAAAACTTAATCCCTATGAATTAGTCTCTATTCCCTACATCTTCTCATGCCATTCTTTTTTATCCATACCCATTTTCAACCTAACCTAACCTAACATTATTAAACCTATTCTGACCAACCCCTCTTATACTTCCACTACAAACCTTAGTCCCAATGAATTAGTCTCTCTTCCCTACATCTTCTCAAGCCATTCTTTTCTATCCCTACCCATTTTCAACCTAACCTAACCTAACATTATTAAACCTATTTTGACCAAGCCCTCTTATACTTCCAATACAAAACTTAGTCCCTTTGAATTAATCACTCTTCCCTACATCTTCTCATGTCATTCTTTTTCATCCCTACCCATTTTCAACCTAACCTAACCTAACATTATTAAACCAATTCTGACCAGCCCCTCTTATACTTCCACTACAAAACTTAATCCTATTGAATTAATCACTCTATACTACATCTTCTCATGTCATTCTTTTTCATCCCTACCCATTTTCAACCTAACCTAACCTAACATTATTAAACCAATTCTGACCAGCCCCTCTTATACTTCCACTACAAAACTTAATCCTATTGAATTTGTCACTTTTCCCTACATCTTCTCAAGCCATTCTTTTCTATCCCTACCCATTTTCAACCTAACCTAACCTAACATTATTAAACCTTTTTTGACCAAGCCCTCTTATACTTCCACTACAAAACTTAGTCCCTTTGAATTAATCACTCTTCCATACATCTTCTCATGCCATTCTTTTCTATCCCTACCCATTTTCAACCTAACCTAACCTAACATTATTAAACCTATTCTGACCAACCCCTCTTATATTTACACTACAAAACTTAGTCCTTTTGAATTAGTCTCTTTACCCTACATCTTCTCATGCCATTCTTTTGCATCCCTACCCATTTTCAACCTAACCTAACCTAACATTATTAAACCTATTTTGACCAAACCCTCTTATACTTCCACTACAAAACTTAGTTCCATTGAATTAATCACTCTTCTCATGCCATTCTCTTCTATCCCTACCCATTTTCAACGTAACCTAACCTAACATTATTAAACCTATTCTGACCAACCCCTCTTATATTAACACTACAAAACTTAGTCCTTTTGAATTAGTCTCTTTACCCTACATCTTCTCATGCCATTCTTTTTCATCCCTACCAATTTTCAACCTAACCTAACCTAACATTATTAAACCTCTTCTGACCAACCCCTCTTATACTTCCACTACAAAACTTTGTCCCTATGAATTAGTCTCTCTTCCCTACATCTTCTCATGTCATTCTTTTTTATCCATACCCATTTTCAACCTAACCTAACCTAACATTATTAAACCTATTCTGACCAACCCCTCTTATACTTCCACTACAAACCTTAGTCCCAATGAATTGGTCTCTCTTCCCTACATCTTCTGAAGCCATTCTTTTCTATCCCTACCCATTTTCAACCTAACCTAACCTAAAATTATTAAACCTATTCTGACCAACCCCTCTTATATTTACACTACAAAACTTAGTCCCTTTGAATTAATCACTCTTCCCTACATCTTCTCATGCCATTCTTTTGCATCCCTACCCATTTTAAACCAAACCTAACCTAATATTATTAAACCTATTCTGACCAACCCCACTTATACTTCCACTACAAAACTTAGTTCCATTGAATTTGTCACTCTTCCCTACATCTTCTCATGCCATTCTTTTTCATCCCTACCCATTTTCAACCTAACCTAACCTAACATTATTAAACCTATTCTGACCAACCCCTCATATACTTCCACTACAAAACTTAGTCCCTTTGAATTAGTCACTCTTCCCTACATCTTCTCATGCCATTCTTTTCTATCCCTACCCATTTTCAAGCTAACCTAACCTAACATTATTAAACCTATTCTGACCAACCCCTCTTATACTTCCACTACAAAACTTAATCTTATTGAAATTGTCTCTCTTCCCTACATCTTCTCATGTCATTCTTTTCCATCCCTACCCATTTTCAACCTAACCTAACCTAACATTATTAAACCTATTCTGACCAACCCCTCTTATACTTCCACTACAAAACTTTGTCCCTATGAATTAGTCTCTCTTCCCTACATCTTCTCATGCCATTCTTTTCTATCCCTACCCATTTTCAACCTAACCTAACCTAACATTATTAAACCTATTCTGACCAACCCCTCTTTTACTTCCACTACAAAACTTAATCCTATTGAATTTGTCACTCTTCCCTAAATCATCTCATGCCATTCTTTTCCATCCATACCCATTTTCAACCTAACCTAACCTAACATTATTAAACATATTCTGTCCAACCCCTCTTATACTTCCACTACAAAACTTAGTCTCTTTGAATTAGTCACTCTTTCCTACATCTTCTCATGTCATTCTTTTCCATCCCTACCCATTTTCAACCTAACCTAACCTAACATTATTAAACCTATTCTGACCAACCCCTCTTATGCTTCCACTACAAAACTTAATCCTATTGAATTTGTCACTCCTCCCTACATCTTCTCATGCCATTCTTTTCCATCCATACCCATTTTTAACCTAACCTAACCTAACATTATTAAACCTATTTTGACCAACTCTTCTTATACTTCCACTATAAAACTTAGTCCCTATGAATTAGTCTCTCTTCTCTACATCTTCTCAAGCCATTCTTTTCTATCCCTACCCATTTTCAACCTAACCTAACCTAACATTATTAAACCTATTTTGTCCAACCCCTCTTATACTTCCACTACAAAACTTAGTCTCTTTGAATTAGTCTCTCTTCCCTACATCTTCTCATGTCATTCTTTTCCATCACTACCCATTTTCAACCTAACCTAACCTAACATTATTAAACCTATTCTGACCAACCCCTCTTATACTTCCACTACAAAACTTTGTCCCTATTAATTAGTCTCTCTTCCCTACATCTTCTCATGCCATTCTGTTTCATCCCTACCCATTTTCAACCTAACCTAACATTATTAAACCTATTCTGACCAACCCCTCTTATACTTCCACTACAAAACTTAGTCCCTTTGAATTAGTCACTCTTCCATACATCTTCTAATGCCATTCTTTTCTATCCCTACCCATTTTCAACCTAACCTAACCTAACCTAACATTATTAAACCTATTCTGACCAACCCCTCTTATACTTCCACTACAAAACTTAGTCCCTTTGAATTAGTCACTCTTCCCTACATCTTCTCATGCCATTCTTTTCTATCCCTACCCATTTTCAACCTAACCTAACCTAACATTATTAAACCTATTCTGACCAACCCCTTTTATACTTCCACTACAAAACTTAATCCTATTGAATTTGTCACTCTTCCCTACATCTTCTCATGTCATTCTTTTCCATCCCTACCCATTTTCAACCTAACCTAACCTAACATTATTAAACCTATTCTGACCAACCCCTCTTATACTTCCACTACAAAACTTAATCCTATTGAATTTGTCACTCTTCCCTACATCTTCTCATGTCATTCTTTTCCATCCCTACCCATTTTCAACCTAACCTAACCTAACATTATTAAACCTATTCTGACCAACCCCTCTTATACTTCCAATACAAAACTTAGTCCCTTTGAATTAATCACTCTTCCATACATCTTCTCATGCCATTCTTTTCTATCCCTACCCATTTTCAACCTAACCTAACCTAACATTATTAAACCTATTCTGACCAACCCCTCTTATATTTACACTACAAAACTTAGTCCCTTTGAATTAGTCACTCTTCCCTACATCTTCTCATGCCATTCTTTTGCATCCCTACCCATTTTAAACCTAACCTAACCTAACATTATTAAACCTATTTTGTCCAACCCCTCTTATACATCCACTACAAAACTTAGTCTCTTTGAATTAGTCTCTCTTCCCTACATCTTCTCATGCCATTCTTTTCCATCCCTACCCATTTTCAACCTAACCTAACCTAACATTATTAAACCTCTTCTGACCAACCCCTTTTATACTTCCACTACAAAACTTAGTCCCTTTGAATTAGTCACTCTTCCCTACATCTTCTCATGCCATTCTTTTCCATCCCTACCCATTTTCAACCTAACCTAACCTAACATTATTAAACCTATTTTGACCAAGCCCTCTTATACTTCCAATACAAAACTTAGACCCTTTGAATTAGTCACTCTTTCCTACCTCTTCTCATGCCATTCTTTTCTATCCCTACCTATTTTCAACCTAACCTAACCTAACATTATTAAACCTATTCTGACCAACCCCGCTTATACTTCCACTACAAAACTTAATCCTATTGAATTTGTCACTCTTCCCTACATCTTCTCATGCCATTCTTTTGCATCCCTACCCATTTTAAAACTAACCTAACCTAACATTATTAAACCTATTTTGTCCAACCCCTGTTATACTTCCACTACAAAACTTAGTCTCTTTGAATTAGTCTCTCTTCCCTACATCTTCTCATGCCATTCTGTTTCATCCCTACCCATTTTCAACCTAACCTAACCTAACATTATTAAACCTATTCTGACCAACCCCTCTTATACTTCCACTACAAAACTTAGTCCCTTTGAACTAGTCACTCTTCCCTACATCTTCTCATGCCATTCTTTTCTATCCCTACCCATTTTCAACCTAACTTAACCTAACATTATTAAACCTATTCTGACCAAGCCCTCTTATACTTCCACTACAAAACTTAATCCTATTGAATTTGTCACTCTTCCCTATATCTTCTCATGTCATTCTTTTCCATCCCTACCCATTTTCAACCTAACCTAACCTAGCATTATTAAACCTATTCTGACCAACCCCTCTTATACTTCCACTACAAAACTTAATCCTATTGAATTTGTCACTCTTCCCTACATCTTCTCATGTCATTCTTTTCCATCCCTACCCATTTTCAACCTAACCTAACCTAACATTATTAAACCTATTTTGACCAAGCCCTCTTATACTTCCAATACAAAACTTAGTCCCTTTGAATTAGTCACTCTTCCCTACATCTTCTCATGCCATTCTTTTCTATCCCTACCCATTTTCAAACTAACCTAACCTAACATTATTAAACCTATTCTGACCAACCCCTCTTAGACTTCCACTACAAATCTTAATCCTATTGAATTTGTCACTCTTCCCTACATCTTCTCATGCCATTCTTTTCTATCCCTACCCATTTTCAACCTAACCTAACCTAACATTATTAAACCTATTCTGACCAACCCCTCTTATACTTCCACTACAAAACTTTGTCCCTATGAATTAGTCTCTCTTCCCTACATCTTCTCATGCCATTCTTTTCCATCCCTACCCATTTTCAACCTAACCAAACCTAACATTATTAAGCCTATTCTGACCAAACCCTCTTATACTTCCACTACAAAACTTTGTCCCTATGAATTAGTCTCTCTTCCCTACATCTTCTCATGCCATTCTGTTTCATCTCTACCCATTTTCAACCTAACCTAACCTAACATTATTAAACCTATTCTGACCAACCCCTCTTATACTTCCACTACAAAACTTAGTCCCTTTGAATTAGTCACTCTTCCCTACATCTTCTAATGCCATTCTTTTCTATCCATACCCATTTTCAACCTAACCTAACCTAACATTATTAAACCTATTCTGACCAACCCCTCTTATACTTCCACTACAAAACTTAGTCCCTTTGAATTAGTCACTCTTCCCTACATCTTCTCATGCCATTCTTTTCTATCCCTACCCATTTTCAACCTAACCTAACCTAACATTATTAAACCTATTCTGACCAACCCCTCTTATACTTCCACTACAAAACTTAATACTATTGAATTTGTCACTCTTCCCTACATCTTCTCATGTCATTCTTTTCCATCCCTACCCATTTTCAACCTAACCTAACCTAACATTATTAAACCTATTCTGACCAACCCCTCTTATACTTCCACTACAAAACTTAATCCTATTGAATTTCTCACTCTTCCCTACATCTTCTCATGTTATTCTTTTCCATCCCTACCCATTTTCATCCTAACCTAACCTAACATTATTAAACCTATTTTGACCAAGCCCTCTTATACTTCCAATACAAAACTTAGTCCCTTTGAATTAATCACTCTTCCCTACATCTTCTCATGCCATTCTTTTTCTTCCCTACCCATTTTCAACCTAACCTAACCTAACATTATTAAACCTATTCTGACCGACCCCTCTTATACTTCCACTACAAAATTTAGTCCCTTTGAATTAGTCACTCTTCTCTACATCTTCTAATGCCATTCTTTTCTATCCCTACACATTTTCAACCTAACCTAACATTATTAAACCTATTCTGACCAACCCCTCTTATATTTACACTACAAAACTTAGTCCCTTTGAATTAGTCACTCTTCCCTACATCTTCTCATGCCATTCTGTTTCATCCCTACCCATTTTCAACCTAACCTAACCTAACATTATTAAACCTATTCTGACCAACCCCTCTTATACTTCCACTACAAAACTTAGTCCCTTTGAATTAGTCACTCTTCCCTACATCTTCTAATGCCATTCTTTTCTATCCCTACCCATTTTCAACCTAACCTAACCTAACCTTATTAAACCTATTCTGACCAACCCCTCTTATACTTCCACTACAAAACTTAGTCCCTTTGAATTAGTCACTCTTCCCTACATCTTCTCATGCCATTCTTTTCTATCCCTACCCATTTTCAACCTAACCTAACCTAACATTATTAAACCTATTCTGACCAACCCCTCTTATACTTCCACTACAAAACTTAATCCTATTGAATTTGTCACTCTTCCCTACATCTTCTCATGTCATTTTTTTCCATCCCTACCCATTTTCAACCTAACCTAACCTAACATTATTAAACCTATTCTGACCAACCCCTCTTATACTTCCACTACAAAACTTAATCCTATTGAATTTGTCACTCTTCCCTACATCTTCTCATGTCATTCTTTTCCATCCCTACCCATTTTCAACCTAACCTAACCTAACATTATTAAACCTATTTTGACCAAGCCCTCTTATACTTCCAATACAAAACTTAGTCCCTTTGAATTAGTCACTCTTTCCTACATCTTCTCAAGCCATTCTTTTCTATCCCTACCCTTTTTCAACCTAACCTAACCTAACATTATTAAACCTATTCTGACCAACCCCTCTTATACTTCCACTACAAAACTTAATCCTATTGAATTTGTCACTCTTCCCTACATCTTCTCATGCCATTCTTTTCCATCCCTACCTATTTTCAACCTAACCTAACCTAACATTATTAAACCTATTTTGACCAACCCCTCTTATACTTCCAATACAAAACTTAATCCTATTGAATTTGTCACTCTTCGCTACATCTTCTCATGTCATTCTTTTCCATCCCTACCCATTTTCAACCAAACCTAACCTAACATTATTAAACCTATTTTGACCAAGCCCTCTTATACTTCCAATACAAAACTTAGACCCTTTGAATTAGTCACTCTTTCCTACATCTTCTCATGCCATTCTTTTCTATCCCTACCTATTTTCAACCTAACCTAACCTAACATTATTAAACCTATTCTGACCAACCCCGCTTATACTTCCACTACAAAACTTAATCCTATTGAATTTGTCACTCTTCCCTACATCTTCTCATGCCATTCTTTTCCATCCCTACCCATTTTCAACCTAACCTAACCTAACATTATTAAACCTATTTTGACCAAGATCTCTTATACTTCCAATACAAAACTTAGTCCCTTTGAATTAATCACTCTTCCATACATCTTCTCATGCTATTCTTTTCTATCGCTACCCATTTTCAACCTAACCTAACCTAACATTATTAAACCTATTCTGACCAACCCCTCTTATATTTACACTACAAAACTTAGTCCCTTTGAATTAGTCACTCTTCCCTACATCTTCTCATGCCATTCTTTTGCATCCCTACCCATTTTAAACCTAACCTAACCTAACATTATTAAACCTATTTTGTCCAACCCCTGTTATACTTCCACTACAAAATTTAGTCTCTTTGAATTAGTCTCTCTTCCCTACATCTTCTCATGCCATTCTGTTTCATCCCTACCCATTTTCAACCTAACCTAACCTAACATTATTAAACCTATTCTGACTAACCCCTCTTATACTTCCACTATAAAACTTAGTCCCTTTGAATTAGTCACTCTTCCCTACATCTTCTAATGCCATTCTTTTCTATCCCTACCCATTTTCAACCTAACCTAACCTAACATTATTAAACCTATTCTGACCAACCCCTCTTATACTTCCAATACAAAACTTAGTCCCTTTGAATTAGTCACTCTTCCCTACATCTGCTCATGCCATTCTTTTCTATCCCTACCCATTTTCAAACTAACCTAACCTAACATTATTAAACCTATTCTGACCAACCCCTCTTAGACTTCCACTACAAATCTTAATCCTATTGAATTTGTCACTCTTCCCTACATCTTCTCATGCCATTCTTTTCTATCCCTACCCATTTTAAACCTAACCTAACCTAACATTATTAAACCTATTTTGTCCAACCCCTTCTTATACTTCCACTACAAAACTTAGTCTCTTTGATTTAGTCTCTCTTCCCTACATCTTCTCATGCCATTCTTTTCCATCCCTACCCATTTTCAACCTAACCTAACCTAACATTATTAAACCTCTTCTGACCAACCCCTTTTATACTTCCACTACAAAACTTAGTCCCTTTGAATTAGTCACTCTTCCCTACATCTTCTCATGCCATTCTTTTCTATCCCTACCAATTTTCAACCTAACCTAACCTAACATTATTAAACCTATTCTGACCAACCCCTCTTATACTTCCACTACAAAACTTAATCCTATTGAATTTGTCACTCTTCCCTACATCTTCTCATGTCATTCTTTTCCATCCCTACCCATTTTCAACCTAACCAAACCTAACATTATTAAGCCTATTCTGACCAAACCCTCTTATACTTCCACTACAAAACTTTGTCCCTATGAATTAGTCTCTCTTCCCTACATCTTCTCATGCCATTCTGTTTCATCTCTACCCATTTTCAACCTAACCTAACCTAACATTATTAAACCTATTCTGACCAACCCCTCTTATACTTCCACTACAAAACTTAGTCCCTTTGAATTAGTCACTCTTCCCTACATCTTCTAATGCCATTCTTTTCTATCCCTACCCATTTTCAACCTAACCTAACATTATTAAACCTATTCTGACCAACCCCTCTTATACTTCCACTACAAAACTTAGTCCCTTTGAATTAGTCACTCTTCCCTACATCTTCTCATGCCATTCTTTTCTATCCCTACCCATTTTCAACCTAACCTAACCTAACATTATTAAACCTATTCTGACCAACCCCTCTTATACTTCCACTACAAAACTTAATACTATTGAATTTGTCACTCTTCCCTACATCTTCTCATGTCATTCTTTTCTATCCCTACCCATTTTCAACCTAACCTAACCTAACATTATTAAACCTATTTTGACCAACCCCTCTTATACTTCCAATACAAAACTTAGTCCCTTTGAATTAATCACTCTTCCATACATCTTCTCATGCCATTCTTTTCTATCCCTACCCATTTTCAACCTAACCTAACCTAACATTATTAATCCTTTTTTGACCAAGCCCTCTTATACTTCCAATACAAAACTTAGTCCCTTTGAATTAATCACTCTTACCTACATCTTCTCATGCCATTCTTTTTCTTCCCTACCCATTTTCAACCTAACCTAACCTAACATTATTAAACCTACTCTGACCGACCCCTCTTATACTTCCACTACAAAACTTAGTCCCTTTGAATTAGTCACTCTTCCCTACATCTTCTCATGCCATTCTTTTCTATCCCTACCCATTTTCAACCTAACCTAACCTAACATTATTAAACCTATTCTGACCAACCCCTCTTATACTTCCACTACAAAACTTAATCCTATTGAATTTGTCACTCTTCCCTACATCTTCTCATGCCATTCTTTTCCATCCCTACCCATTTTCAACTTAACCTAACCTAACATTATTAAACCTATTTTGTCCAACCCCTCTTATACTTCCACTACAAAACTTAGTCTCTTTGAATTAGTCTCTCTTTCCTACATCTTCTCATGCCATTCTTTTCCATCCCTTCCCATTTTCAACCTAACCTAACCTAAAATTATTAAACCTATTCTGACCAACCCCTCTTATACTTCCACTACAAAACTTAGTCCCTTTGAATTAGTCTCTCTTCCCTACATCTTCTCATGCCATTCTTTTCTATCCCTACCCATTTTCAACCTAACCTAACCTAACATTATTAAACCTATTCTGACCAACCCCTCTTATACTTCCACTACAAAACTTAATACTATTGAATTTGTCACACTTCCCTACATCTTCTCATGTCATTCTTTTCCATCCCTACCCATTTTCAACCTAACCTAACCTAACATTATTAAACCTATTCTGACCAACCCCTCTTATACTTCCACTACAAAACTTAATCCTATTGAATTTGTCACTCTTCCCTACATCTGCTCATGTCATTCTTTTCCATCCCTACCCATTTTCAACCTAACCTAACCTAACATTATTAAACCTATTCTGACCAACCCCTCTTATACTTCCACTACAAAACTTAATCCTATTGAATTAGTCACTCTTCCCTACATCTTCTCATGCCATTCTTTTCTATCCCTACCCATTTTCAACCTAACCTAACCTAACATTATTATACCTATTCTGACCAACCCCTCTTATACTTCTACTACAAAACTTAATCCTATTGAATTTGTCACTCTTCGCTACATCTTCTCATGTCATTCTTTTCCATCCCTACCCATTTTCAACCTAACCTAACCTAACATTATTAAACCTATTCTGACCAACCCCTCTTATACTTCCACTACAAAACTTAATCCTATTGAATTTGTCACTCTTCGCTACATCTTCTCATGTCATTCTTTTCCATCCCTACCCATTTTCAACCTAACCTAACCTAACATTATTAAACCTATTTTGACCAAGCCCTCTTATACTTCCAATACAAAACTTAGACCCTTTGAATTAGTCACTCTTTCCTACATCTTCTCATGCCATTCTTTTCTATCCCTACCTATTTTCAACCTAACCTAACCTAACATTATTAAACCTATTCTGACCAACCCCGCTTATACTTCCACTACAAAACTTAATCCTATTGAATTTGTCACTCTTCCCTACATCTTCTCATGCCATTCTTTTCCATCCCTACCCATTTTCAACCTAACCTAACCTAACATTATTAAACCTATTTTGACCAAGCCCTCTTATACTTCCAATACAAAACTTAGTCCCTTTGAATTAATCACTCTTCCATACATCTTCTCATGCTATTCTTTTCTATCCCTACCCATTTTCAACCTAACCTAACCTAACATTATTAAACCTATTCTGACCAACCCCTCTTATACTTCCACTATAAAACTTAGTCCCTTTGAATTAGTCACTCTTCCCTACATCTTCTAATGCCATTCTTTTCTATCCCTACCCATTTTCAACCTAACCTAACCTAACATTATTAAACCTATTCTGACCAACCCCTCTTATACTTCCACTACAAAACTTAGTCCCTTTGAACTAGTCACTCTTCCCTACATCTTCTCATGCCATTCTTTTCTATCCCTACCCATTTTCAACCTAACTTAACCTAACATTATTAAACCTATTCTGACCAAGCCCTCTTATACTTCCACTACAAAACTTAATCCTATTGAATTTGTCACTCTTCCCTACATCTTCTCATGTCATTCTTTTCCATCCCTACCCATTTTCAACCTAACCTAACCTAACATTATTAAACCTATTCTGACCAACCCCTCTTATACTTCCACTACAAAACTTAATCCTATTGAATTTGTCACTCTTCCCTACATCTTCTCATGTCATTCTTTTCCATCCCTACCCATTTTCAACCTAACCTAACCTAACATTATTAAACCTATTTTGACCAAG
This sequence comes from Petrolisthes cinctipes, assembly GCA_033782935.1. Classification (NCBI taxonomy): domain Eukaryota; kingdom Metazoa; phylum Arthropoda; class Malacostraca; order Decapoda; family Porcellanidae; genus Petrolisthes; species Petrolisthes cinctipes. The sequence goes on along the minus strand of JAWQEG010001969.1, from coordinate 155,758 downwards.
CCCTCTTATACTTCCAATACAAAACTTAGTCCCTTTGAATTAGTCACTCTTCCCTACATCTTCTCATGCCATTCTTTTCTATCCCTACCCATTTTCAACCTAACCTAACCTAACATTATTAAACCTATTCTGACCAACCCCTCTTAGACTTCCACTACAAATCTTAATCCTATTGAATTTGTGACTCTTCTCTACATCTTCTCATGCCATTCTTTTCCATCCCTACCCATTTTCAACCTAACCTAACCTAACATTATTAAACCTATTTTGACCAAGCCCTCTTATACTTCCAATACAAAACTTAGTCCCTTTGAATTAATCACTCTTCCATACATCTTCTCATGCCATTCTTTTCTATCCCTACCCATTTTCAACCTAACCTAACCTAACATTATTAAACCTATTCTGACCAACCCCTCTTATACTTCCACTACAAAACTTAATCCTATTGAATTTGTCACTCTTCCCTACATCTTCTCATGTCATTCTTTTCTATCCCTACCCATTTTCAACCTAACCTAACCTAACATTATTAAACCTATTCTGACCAACCCCTCTTATACTTCCACTACAAAACTTTGTCCCTATGAATTAGTCTCTCTTCCCTACATCTTCTCATGCCATTCTGTTTCATCTCTACCCATTTTAAACCTAACCTAACCTAACATTATTAAACCTATTTTGTCCAACCCCTTCTTATACTTCCACTACAAAACTTAGTCTCTTTGATTTAGTCTCTCTTCCCTACATCTTCTCATGCCATTCTTTTCCATCCCTACCCATTTTCAACCTAACCTAACCTAACATTATTAAACCTCTTCTGACCAACCCCTCTTATACTTCCACTACAAAACTTAATCCTATTGAATTTGTCACTCTTCCCTACATCTTCTCATGTCATTCTTTTCCATCCCTACCCATTTTCAACCTAACCTAACCTAACATTATTAAGCCTATTCTGACCAAACCCTCTTATACTTCCACTACAAAACTTTGTCCCTATGAATTAGTCTCTCTTCCCTACATCTTCTCATGCCATTCTGTTTCATCTCTACCCATTTTCAACCTAACCTAACCTAACATTATTAAACCTATTCTGACCAACCCCTCTTATACTTCCACTACAAAACTTAGTCCCTTTGAATTAGTCACTCTTCCCTACATCTTCTCATGCCATTCTTTTCTATCCATACCCATTTTCAACCTAACCTAACCTAACATTATTAAACCTATTCTGACCAACCCCTCTTATACTTCCACTACAAAACTTAGTCCCTTTGAATTAGTCACTCTTCCCTACATCTTCTCATGCCATTCTTTTCTATCCCTACCCATTTTCAACCTAACCTAACCTAACATTATTAAACCTATTCTGACCAACCCCTCTTATACTTCCACTACAAAACTTAATACTATTGAATTTGTCACTCTTCCCTACATCTTCTCATGTCATTCTTTTCCATCCCTACCCATTTTCAACCTAACCTAACCTAACATTATTAAACCTATTCTGATCAACCCCTCTTATACTTCCACTACAAAACTTAATCCTATTGAATTTGTCACTCTTCCCTACATCTTCTCATGCCATTCTTTTTCTTCCCTACCCATTTTCAACCTAACCTAACCTAACATTATTAAACCTATTCTGACCGACCCCTCTTATACTTCCACTACAAAATTTAGTCCCTTTGAATTAGTCACTCTTCCCTACATCTTCTAATGCCATTCTTTTCTATCCCTACCCATTTTCAACCTAACCTAACATTATTAAACCTATTCTGACCAACCCCTCTTATATTTACACTACAAAACTTAGTCCCTTTGAATTAGTCACTCTTCCCTACATCTTCTCATGCCATTCTTTTGCATCCCTACCCATTTTAAACCTAACCTAACCTAACATTATTAAACCTATTCTGACCAACCCCTCTTATACTTCCACTACAAAACTTAATCCTATTGAATTTGTCACTCTTCCCTACATCTTCTCATGCCATTCTTTTCCATCCCTACCCATTTTCAACCTAACCTAACCTAACATTATTAAACCTATTTTGACCAAGCCCTCTTATACTTCCAATACAAAACTTAGTCTCTTTGAATTAGTCTCTCTTCCCTACATCTTCTCATGCCATTCTTTTCCATCCCTACCCATTTTCAACCTAACCTAACCTAACATTATTAAACCTATTCTGACCAACCCCTCTTATACTTCCACTACAAAACTTAATCCTATTGAATTTGTCACTCTTCCCTACATCTTCTCATGTCATTCTTTTCCATCCCTACCCATTTTCAACCTAACCTAACCTAACATTATTAAACCTATTCTGACCAACCCCTCTTATACTTCCACTACAAAACTTTGTCCCTATGAATTAGTCTCTCTTCCCTACATCTTCTCATGCCATTCTGTTTCATCTCTACCTATTTTAAACCTAACCTAACCTAACATTATTAAACATAATTTGTCCAACCCCTTCTTATACTTCCACTACAAAACTTAGTCTCTTTGAATTAGTCTCTCTTCCCTACATCTTCTCATGCCATTCTTTTCCATCCCTACCCATTTTCAACCTAACCTAACCTAACATTATTAAACCTCTTCTGACCAACCCCTTTTATACTTCCACTACAAAACTTAGTACCTTTGAATTAGTCACTCTTCCCTACATCTTCTCATGCCATTCTTTTCTATCCCTACCCATTTTCAACCTAACCTAACCTAACATTATTAAACCTATTCTGATCAACCCCTCTTATACTTCCACTACAAAACTTAATCCTATTGAATTTGTCACTCTTCCCTACATCTTCTCATGCCATTCTTTTTCTTCCCTACCCATTTTCAACCTAACCTAACCTAACATTATTAAACCTATTCTGACCGACCCCTCTTATACTTCCACTACAAAATTTAGTCCCTTTGAATTAGTCACTCTTCCCTACATCTTCTAATGCCATTCTTTTCTATCCCTACCCATTTTCAACCTAACCTAACATTATTAAACCTATTCTGACCAACCCCTCTTATATTTACACTACAAAACTTAGTCCCTTTGAATTAGTCACTCTTCCCTACATCTTCTCATGCCATTCTGTTTCATCTCTACCCATTTTCAACCTAACCTAACCTAACATTATTAAACCTATTCTGACCAACCCTTCTTATACTTCCACTACAAAACTTAGTCCCTTTGAATTAGTCACTCTTCCCTACATTTTCTAATGCCATTCTTTTCTATCCATACCCATTTTCAACCTAACCTAACCTAACATTATTAAACCTATTCTGACCAACCCCTCTTATACTTCCACTACAAAACTTAGTCCCTTTGAATTAGTCACTCTTCCCTACATCTTCTCATGCCATTCTTTTCTATCCCTACCCATTTTCAACCTAACCTAACCTAACATTATTAAACCTATTCTGACCAACCCCACTTATACTTCCACTACAAAACTTAATACTATTGAATTTGTCACTCTTCCCTACATCTTCTCATGTCATTCTTTTCCATCCCTACCCATTTTCAACCTAACCTAACCTAACATTATTAAACCTCTTCTGACCAACCCCTTTTATACTTCCACTACAAAACTTAGTACCTTTGAATTAGTCACTCTTCCCTACATCTTCTCATGCCATTCTTTTCTATCCCTACCCATTTTCAACCTAACCTAACCTAACATTATTAAATCTATTCTGACCAACCCCTCTTATACTTCCACTACAAAACTTAATCCTATTGAATTAGTCACTCTTCCCTACATCTTCTCATGTCATTCTTTTCCATCCCTACCCATTTTCAACCTAACCTAACCTAACATTATTAAACCTTTTCTGACCAAACCCTCTTATACTTCCACTACAAAGCTTTGTCCCTATGAATTAGTCTCTGTTCCCTACATCTTCTCATGCCATTCTGTTTCATCTCTACCCATTTTCAACCTAACCTAACCTAACATTATTAAACCTATTCTGACCAACCCCTCTTATACTTCCACTACAAAACTTAGTCCCTTTGAATTAGTCACTCTTCCCTACATTTTCTAATGCCATTCTTTTCTATCCATACCCATTTTCAACCTAACCTAACCTAACATTATTAAACCTATTCTGACCAACCCCTCTTATACTTCCACTACAAAACTTAGTCCCTTTGAATTAGTCACTCTTCCCTACATCTTGTCATGCCATTCTTTTCTATCCCTACCCATTTTCAACCTAACCTAACCTAACATTATTAAACCTATTCTGACCAACCCCTCTTATACTTCCACTACAAAACTTAATACTATTGAATTTGTCACTCTTCCCTACATCTTCTCATGTCATTCTTTTCCATCCCTACCCATTTTCAACCTAACCTAACCTAACATTATTAAACCTATTCTGACCAACCCCTCTTATACTTCCACTACAAAACTTAATCCTATTGAATTAGTCACTCTTCCCTACATCTTCTCATGTTATTCTTTTCCATCCCTACCCATTTTCATCCTAACCTAACCTAACATTATTAAACCTATTTTGACCAAGCCCTCTTATACTTCCAATACAAAACTTAGTCCCTTTGAATTAATCACTCTTCCCTACATCTTCTCATGCCATTCTTTTTCTTCCCTACCCATTTTCAACCTAACCTAACCTAACATTATTAAACCTATTCTGACCGACCCCTCTTATACTTCCACTACAAAATTTAGTCCCTTTGAATTTGTCACTCTTCCCTACATCTTCTAATGCCATTCTTTTCTATCCCTACCCATTTTCAACCTAACCTAACATTATTAAACCTATTCTGACCAACCCCTCTTATATTTACACTACAAAACTTAGTCCCTTTGAATTAGTCACTCTTCCCTACATCTTCTCATGCCATTCTTTTGCATCCCTACCCATTTTAAACCTAACCTAACCTAACATTATTAAACCTATTCTGACCAACCCCTCTTATACTTCCACTACAAAACTTAATCCTATTGAATTTGTCACTCTTCCCTACATCTTCTCATGCCATTCTTTTCCATCCCTACCCATTTTCAACCTAACCTAACCTAACATTATTAAACCTATTTTGACCAAGCCCTCTTATACTTCCAATACAAAACTTAGTCTCTTTGAATTAATCTCTCTTCCCTACATCTTCTCATGCCATTCTTTTCCATCCCTACCCATTTTCAACCTAACCTAACCTAACATTATTAAACCTATTCTGACCAACCCCTCTTATACTTCCACTACAAAACTTAATCCTATTGAATTTGTCACTCTTCCCTACATCTTCTCATGTCATTCTTTTCCATGCCTACCCATTTTCAACCTAACCTAACCTAACATTATTAAACTTATTCTGACCAACCCCTCTTATACTTCCACTACAAAACTTTGTCCCTATGAATTAGTCTCTCTTCCCTACATCTTCTCATGCCATTCTGTTTCATCTCTACCCATTTTAAACCTAACCTAACCTAACATTATTAAACCTAATTTTTCCAACCCCTTCTTATACTTCCACTACAAAACTTAGTCTCTTTGAATTATTCACTCTTCCCTACATCTTCTCATGCCATTCTTTTCTATCCCTACCCATTTTCAACCTAACCTAACCTAACATTATTAAACCTATTCTGACCAACCCCTCTTATACTTCCACTACAAAACTTAATCCTATTGAATTTGTCACTCTTCCCTACATCTTCTCATGTCATTCTTTTCCATCCCTACCCATTTTCAACCTAACCTAACCTAACATTATTAAACCTATTCTGACCAAACCCTCTTATACTTCCAGTACAAAACTTAGTCCCTTTGAATTAATCACTCTTCCATACATCTTCTCATGCCATTCTTTTCTATCCCTACCCATTTTCAACCTAACCTAACCTAACATTATTAAACCTCTTCTGACCAACCCCTTTTATACTTCCACTACAAAACTTAGTCCCTTTGAATTAGTCACTCTTCCCTACATCTTCTCATGCCATTCTTTTCTATCCCTACCCATTTTAAACCTAACCTAACCTAACATTATTAAACCTATTCTGACCAACCCCTCTTATACTTCCACTACAAAACTTAGTCCCTTTGAATTAGTCACTCTTCCCTACATCTTCTAATGCCATTCTTTTCTATCCCTACCCATTTTCAACCTAACCTAACCTAACATTATTAAACCTATTCTGACCAACCCCTCTTATACTTCCACTACAAAACTTAGTCCCTTTCAATTAGTCACTCTTTCCTACATCTTCTCATGCCATTCTTTTCTATCCCTACCCATTTTCAACCTAACCTAACCTAACATTATTAAACCTATTCTGACCAACCCCTCTTATACTTCCACTACAAACCTTAATCCTATTGAATTTGTCACTCTTCCCTACATCTTCTCATGCCATTCTTTTCTATCCCTACCCATTTTCAACCTAACCTAACCTAACATTATTAAACCTATTCTGACCAACCCCTCTTATACTTCCACTACAAAACTTAATCCTATTGAATTTGTCACTCTTCCCTACATCTTCTCATGCCATTCTTTTGCATCCCTACCCATTTTAAACCTAACCTAACCTAACATTATTAAACCTATTTTGTCCAACCCCTCTTATACATCCACTACAAAACTTAGTCTCTTTGAATTAGTCTCTCTTCCCTACATCTTCTCATGCCATTCTTTTCTATCCCTACCCATTTTCAACCTAACTTAACCTAACATTATTAAACCTATTCTGACCAAGCCCTCTTATATTTCCACTACAAAACTTAATCCTATTGAATTTGTCACTCTTCCCTACATCTTCTCATGTCATTCTTTTCCATCCCTACCCATTTTCAACCTAACCTAACCTAACATTATTAAACCTATTCTGACCAACCCCTCTTATACTTCCACTACAAAACTTAATCCTATTGAATTTGTCACTCTTCCCTACATCTTCTCATGTCATTCTTTTCCATCCCTACCCATTTTCAACCTAACCTAACCTAACATTATTAAACCTATTTTGACCAAGCCCTCTTATACTTCCAATACAAAACTTAGTCCCTTTGAATTAGTCACTCTTCCCTACATCTTCTCATGCCATTCTTTTCTATCCCTACCCATTTTCAACCTAACCTAACCTAACATTATTAAACCTATTCTGACCAACCCCTCTTAGACTTCCACTACAAATCTTAATCCTATTGAATTTGTCACTCTTCCCTACATCTTCTCATGCCATTCTTTTCCATCCCTACCCATTTTCAACCTAACCTAACCTAACATTATTAAACCTATTTTGACCAAGCCCTCTTATACTTCCAATACAAAACTTAGTCCCTTTGAATTAATCACTCTTCCATACATCTTCTCATGCCATTCCTTTCTATCCCTACCCATTTTCAACCTAACCTAACCTAACATTATTAAACCTATTCTGACCAACCCCTCTTATATTTACACTACAAAACTTAGTCCCTTTGAATTAGTCACTCTTCCCTACATCTTCTCATGCCATTCTTTTGCATCCCTACCCATTTTCAACCTAACCTAACCTAACATTATAAAACCTCTTCTGACCAACCCCTTTTATACTTCCACTACAAAACTTAGTCCCTTTGAATTAGTCACTCTTCCCTACATCTTCTCATGCCATTCTTTTCTATCCCTACCCATTTTCAACCTAACCTAACCTAACATTATTAAACCTATTCTGACCAACCCCTCTTATACTTCCACTACAAAACTTAATCCTATTGAATTTGTCACGCTTCCCTACATCTTCTCATGTCATTCTTTTCCATCCCTACCCATTTTCAACCTAACCTAACCTAACATTATTAAACCTATTCTGACCAACCCCTCTTATACTTCCACTACAAAACTTTGTCCCTATGAATTAGTCTCTCTTCCCTACATCTTCTCATGCCATTCTGTTTCATCTCTACCCATTTTAAACCTAACCTAACCTAACATTATTAAACCTATTTTGTCCAACCCCTTCTTATACTTCCACTACAAAACTTAGTCTCTTTGATTTAGTCTCTCTTCCCTACATCTTCTCATGCCATTCTTTTCCATCCCTACCCATTTTCAACCTAACCTAACCTAACATTATTAAACCTCTTCTGACCAACCCCTTTTATACTTCCACTACAAAACTTAGTCCCTTTGAATTAGTCACTCTTCCCTACATCTTCTCATGCCATTCTTTTCTATCCCTACCCATTTTCAACCTAACCTAACCTAACATTATTAAACCTATTCTGACCAACCCCTCTTATACTTCCACTACAAAACTTAATCCTATTGAATTTGTCACTCTTCCCTACATCTTCTCATGTCATTCTTTTCCATCCCTACCCATTTTCAACCTAACCTAACCTAACATTATTAAGCCTATTCTGACCAAACCCTCTTATACTTCCACTACAAAACTTTGTCCCTATGAATTAGTCTCTCTTCCCTACATCTTCTCATGCCATTCTGTTTCATCTCTACCCATTTTCAACCTAACCTAACCTAACATTATTAAATCTATTCTGACCAACCCCTCTTATACTTCCACTACAAAACTTAGTCCCTTTGAATTAGTCACTCTTCCCTACATCTTCTAATGCCATTCTTTTCTATCCATACCCATTTTCAACCTAACCTAACCTAACATTATTAAACCTATTCTGACCAACCCCTCTTATACTTCCACTACAAAACTTAGTCCCTTTGAATTAGTCACTCTTCCCTACATCTTCTCATGCCATTCTTTTCTATCCCTACCCATTTTCAACCTAACCTAACCTAACATTATTAAACCTATTCTGACCAACCCCTCTTATACTTCCACTACAAAACTTAATACTATTGAATTTGTCACTCTTCCCTACATCTTCTCATGTCATTCTTTTCCATCCCTACCCATTTTCAACCTAACCTAACCTAACATTATTAAACCTATTCTGACCAACCCCTCTTATACTTCCACTACAAAACTTAATCCTATTGAATTTGTCACTCTTCCCTACATCTTCTCATGTTATTCTTTTCCATCCCTACCCATTTTCATCCTAACCTAACCTAACATTATTAAACCTATTTTGACCAAGCCCTCTTATACTTCCAATACAAAACTTAGTCCCTTTGAATTAATCACTCTTCCCTACATCTTCTCATGCCATTCTTTTTCTTCCCTACCCATTTTCAACCTAACCTAACCTAACATTATTAAACCTATTCTGACCGACCCCTCTTATACTTCCACTACAAAATTTAGTCCCTTTGAATTAGTCACTCTTCCCTACATCTTCTCATGCCATTCTTTTGCATCCCTACCCATTTTAAACCTAACCTAACCTAACATTATTAAACCTATTTTGTCCAACCCCTCTTATACATCCACTACAAAACTTAGTCTCTTTGAATTAGTCTCTCTTCCCTACATCTTCTCATGCCATTCTTTTCTATCCCTACCCATTTTCAACCTAACTTAACCTAACATTATTAAACCTATTCTGACCAAGCCCTCTTATACTTCCACTACAAAACTTAATCCTATTGAATTTGTCACTCTTCCCTACATCTTCTCATGTCATTCTTTTCCATCCCTACCCATTTTCAACCTAACCTAACCTAACATTATTAAACCTATTCTGACCAACCCCTCTTATACTTCCACTACAAAACTTAATCCTATTGAATTTGTCACTCTTCCCTACATCTTCTCATGTCATTCTTTTCCATCCCTACCCATTTTCAACCTAACCTAACCTAACATTATTAAACCTATTTTGACCAAGCCCTCTTATACTTCCAATACAAAACTTAGTCCCTTTGAATTAGTCACTCTTCCCTACATCTTCTCATGCCATTCTTTTCTATCCCTACCCATTTTCAACCTAACCTAACCTAACATTATTAAACCTATTCTGACCAACCCCTCTTAGACTTCCACTACAAATCTTAATCCTATTGAATTTGTCACTCTTCCCTACATCTTCTCATGCCATTCTTTTCCATCCCTACCCATTTTCAACCTAACCTAACCTAACATTATTAAACCTATTTTGACCAAGCCCTCTTATACTTCCAATACAAAACTTAGTCCCTTTGAATTAATCACTCTTCCATACATCTTCTCATGCCATTCTTTTCTATCCCTACCCATTTTCAACCTAACCTAACCTAACATTATTAAACCTATTCTGACCAACCCCTCTTATATTTACACTACAAAACTTAGTCCCTTTGAATTAGTCACTCTTCCCTACATCTTCTCATGCCATTCTTTTGCATACCTACCCATTTTAAACCTAACCTAACCTAACATTATAAAACCTCTTCTGACCAACCCCTTTTATACTTCCACTACAAAACTTAGTCCCTTTGAATTAGTCACTCTTCCCTACATCTTCTCATGCCATTCTTTTCTATCCCTACCCATTTTCAACCTAACCTAACCTAACATTATTAAACCTATTCTGACCAACCCCTCTTATACTTCCACTACAAAACTTAATCCTATTGAATTTGTCACTCTTCCCTACATCTTCTCATGTCATTCTTTTCCATCCCTACCCATTTTCAACCTAACCTAACCTAACATTATTAAACCTATTCTGACCAACCCCTCTTATACTTCCACTACAAAACTTTGTCCCTATGAATTAGTCTCTCTTCCCTACATCTTCTCATGCCATTCTGTTTCATCTCTACCCATTTTAAACCTAACCTAACCTAACATTATTAAACCTATTTTGTCCAACCCCTTCTTATACTTCCACTACAAAACTTAGTCTCTTTGATTTAGTCTCTCTTCCCTACATCTTCTCATGCCATTCTTTTCCATCCCTACCCATTTTCAACCTAACCTAACCTAACATTATTAAACCTCTTCTGACCAACCCCTTTTATACTTCCACTACAAAACTTAGTCCCTTTGAATTAGTCACTCTTCCCTACATCTTCTCATGCCATTCTTTTCTATCCCTACCCATTTTCAACCTAACCTAACCTAACATTATTAAACCTATTCTGACCAACCCCTCTTATACTTCCACTACAAAACTTAATCCTATTGAATTTGTCACTCTTCCCTACATCTTCTCATGTCATTCTTTTCCATCCCTACCCATTTTCAACCTAACCTAACCTAACATTATTAAGCCTATTCTGACCAAACCCTCTTATACTTCCACTACAAAACTTTGTCCCTATGAATTAGTCTCTCTTCCCTACATCTTCTCATGCCATTCTGTTTCATCTCTACCCATTTTCAACCTAACCTAACCTAACATTATTAAACCTATTCTGACCAACCCCTCTTATACTTCCACTACAAAACTTAGTCCCTTTGAATTAGTCACTCTTCCCTACATCTTCTAATGCCATTCTTTTCTATCCATACCCATTTTCAACCTAACCTAACCTAACAATATTAAACCTATTCTGACCAACCCCTCTTATACTTCCACTACAAAACTTAGTCCCTTTGAATTAGTCACTCTTCCCTACATCTTCTCATGCCATTCTTTTCTATCCCTACCCATTTTCAACCTAACCTAACCTAACATTATTAAACCTATTCTGACCAACCCCTCTTATACTTCCACTACAAAACTTAATACTATTGAATTTGTCACTCTTCCCTACATCTTCTCATGTCATTCTTTTCCATCCCTACCCATTTTCAACCTAACCTAACCTAACATTATTAAACCTATTCTGACCAACCCCTCTTATACTTCCACTACAAAACTTAATCCTATTGAATTTGTCACTCTTCCCTACATCTTCTCATGTTATTCTTTTCCATCCCTACCCATTTTCATCCTAACCTAACCTAACATTATTAAACCTATTTTGACCAAGCCCTCTTATACTTCCAATACAAAACTTAGTCCCTTTGAATTAATCACTCTTCCCTACATCTTCTCATGCCATTCTTTTTCTTCCCTACCCATTTTCAACCTAACCTAACCTAACATTATTAAACCTATTCTGACCGACCCCTCTTATACTTCCACTACAAAATTTAGTCCCTTTGAATTAGTCACTCTTCCCTACATCTTCTAATGCCATTCTTTTCTATCCCTACCCATTTTCAACCTAACCTAACATTATTAAACCTATTCTGACCAACCCCTCTTATATTTACACTACAAAACTTAGTCCCTTTGAATTAGTCACTCTTCCCTACATCTTCTCATGCCATTCTTTTGCATCCCTACCCATTTTCAACCTAACCTAACCTAACATTATTAAACCTATTCTGACCAACCCCTCTTATACTTCCACTACAAAACTTAATCCTATTGAATTTGTCACTCTTCCCTACATCTTCTCATGCCATTCTTTTCCATCCCTACCCATTTTCAACCTAAACTAACCTAACATTATTAAACCTATTATGACCAAGCCCTCTTATACTTCCAATACAAAACTTAGTCTCTTTGAATTAGTCTCTCTTCCCTACATCTTCTCATGCCATTCTTTTCCATCCCTACCCATTTTCAACCTAACCTAACCTAACATTATTAAACCTATTCTGACCAACCCCTCTTATACTTCCACTACAAAACTTAATCCTATTGAATTTGTCACTCTTCCCTACATCTTCTCATGTCATTCTTTTCCATCCCTACCCATTTTCAACCTAACCTAACCTAACATTATTAAACCTATTCTGACCAACCCCTCTCATACTTCCACTACAAAACTTTGTTTCTATGAATTAGTCTCTCTTCCCTACATCTTCTCATGCCATTCTGTTTCATCTCTACCTATTTTAAACCTAACCTAACCTAACATTATTAAACCTAATTTGTCCAACCCCTCTTATACTTCCACTACAAAACTTAGTCTCTTTGAATTAGTCTCTCTTCCCTACATCTTCTCATGCCATTCTTTTCCATCCCTACCCATTTTCAACCTAACCTAACCTAACATTATTAAACCTCTTCTGACCAACCCCTTTTATACTTCCACTACAAAACTTAGTCCCTTTGAATTAGTCACTCTTCCCTACATCTTCTCATGCCATTCTTTTCTATCCCTACCCATTTTCAACCTAACCAAACCTAACATTATTAAACCTATTCTGACCAACCCCTCTTATACTTCCACTACAAAACTTAATCCTATTGAATTTGTCACTCTTCCCTACATCTTCTCATGTCATTCTTTTCCATCCCTACCCATTTTCAACCTAACCTAACCTAACATTATTAAACCTATTCTGACCAAACCCTCTTATACTTCCACTACAAAGCTTTGTCCCTATGAATTAGTCTCTCTTCCCTACATCTTCTCATGCCATTCTGTTTCATCTCTTCCCTTTTTTAACCTAACCTAACCTAACATTATTAAACCTATTCTGACCAACCCCTCTTATACTTCCACTACAAAACTTAGTCCCTTTGAATTAGTCACTCTTCCCTACATCTTCTAATGCCATTCTTTTCTATCCATACCCATTTTCAACCTAACCTAACCTAACATTATTAAACCTATTCTGACCAACCCCTCTTATACTTCCACTACAAAACTTAGTCCCTTTGAATTAGTCACTCTTCCCTACATCTTCTCATGCCATTCTTTTCTATCCCTACCCATTTTCAACCTAACCTAACCTAACATTATTAAACCTATTCTGACCAACCCCTTTTATACTTCCACTACAAAACTTAATACTATTGAATTTGTCACTCTTCCCTACATCTTCTCATGTCATTCTTTTCCATCCCTACCCATTTTCAACCTAACCTAACCTAACATTATTAAACCTATTCTGACCAACCCCTCTTATACTTCCACTACAAAACTTAATCCTATTGAATTTGTCACTCTTCCCTACATCTTCTCATGTTATTCTTTTCCATCCCTACCCATTTTCATCCTAACCTAACCTAACATTATTAAACCTATTTTGACCAAGCCCTCTTATACTTCCAAAACAAAACTTAGTCCCTTTGAATTAATCACACTTCCCTACATCTTCTCATGCCATTCTTTTTCTTCCCTACCCATTTTCAACCTAACCTAACCTAACATTATTAAACCTATTCTGACCGACCCCTCTTATACTTCCAATACAAAATTTAGTCCCTTTGAATTTGTCACTCTTCCCTACATCTTCTAATGCCATTCTTTTCTATCCCTACCCATTTTCAACCTAACCTAACATTATTAAACCTATTCTGACCAACCCCTCTTATATTTACACTACAAAACTTAGTCCCTTTGAATTAGTCACTCTTCCCTACATCTTCTCATGCCATTCTTTTGCATCCCTACCCATTTTAAACCTAACATAACCTAACATTATTAAACCTATTCTGACCAACCCCTCTTATACTTCCACTACAAAACTTAATCCTATTGAATTTGTCACTCTTCCCTACATCTTCTCATGCCATTCTTTTCCATCCCTACCCATTTTCAACCTAACCTAACCTAACATTATTAAACCTATTTTGACCAAGCCCTCTTATACTTCCAATACAAAACTTAGTCTCTTTGAATTAATCTCTCCTCCCTACATCTTCTCATGCCATTCTTTTCCATCCCTACCCATTTTCAACCTAACCTAACATTATTAAACCTACTCTGACCGACCCCTCTTATACTTCCACTACAAAACTTAGTCCCTTTGAATTAGTCTCTCTTCCCTACATCTTCTCATGCCATTCTTTTCCATCCCTACCCATTTTCAACCTAACCTAACCTAACATTATTAAACCTATTCTGACCAACCCCTCTTATACTTCCACTACAAAACTTAATACTATTGAATTTGTCACTCTTCCCTACATCTTCTCATGTCATTCTTTTCCATCCCTACCCATTTTCAACCTAACCTAACCTAACATTATTAAACCTATTCTGACCAACCCCCCTTATATTTCCACTACAAAACTTAATCCTATTGAATTTGTCACTCTTCCCTACATCTTCTCATGTCATTCTTTTCCATCCCTACCCATTTTCAACCTAACCTAACCTAACATTATTAAACCTTTTTTGACCAAGCCCTCTTATACTTCCAATACAAAACTTAGTCCCTTTGAATTAATCACTCTTACCTACATCTTCTCATGCCATTCTTTTTCTTCCCTACCCATTTTCAACCTAACCTAACCTAACATTATTAAACCTACTCTGACCGACCCCTCTTATACTTCCACTACAAAACTTAGTCCCTTTGAATTAGTCACTCTTCCCTACATCTTCTCATGCCATTCTTTTCTATCCCTACCCATTTTCAACCTAACCTAACCTAACATTATTAAACCTATTCTGACCAACCCCTCTTATACTTCCACTAAAAAACTTAATCCTATTGAATTTGTCACTCTTCCCTACATCTTCTCATGCAATTCTTTTCCATCCCTACCCATTTTTAACCTAACCTAACCTAACATTATTAAACCTATTTTGTCCAACCCCTCTTATACTTCCACTACAAAACTTAGTCTCTTTGAATTAGTCTCTCTTTCCTACATCTTCTCATGCCATTCTTTTCCATCCCTACCCATTTTCAACCTAACCTAACCTAACATTATTAAACCTATTCTGACCAACCCCTCTTATACTTCCACTACAAAACTTAGTCCCTTTGAATTAGTCACTCTTTCCTACATCTTCTCATGCCATTCTTTTCTATCCCTACCCATTTTCAACCTAACCTAACCTAACATTATTAAACCTATTCTGACCAACCCCTCTTATACTTCCACTACAAAACTTAATACTATTGAATTTGTCACTCTTCCCTACATCTTCTCATGTCATTCTTTTCCATCCCTACCCATTTTCAACCTAACCTAACCTAACATTATTAAACCTATTCTGACCAACCCCTCTTATACTTCCACTACAAAACTTAATCCTATTGAATTTGTCACTCTTCCCTACATCTGCTCATGTCATTCTTTTCCATCCTTACCCATTTTCAACCTAACCTAACCTAACATTATTAAACCATTTTTGACCAAGCCCTCTTATACTTCCAATACAAAACTTAGTCCCTTAGAATTATTCACTCTTACCTACATCTTCTCATGCCATTCTTTTTCTTCCCTACCCATTTTCAACCTAACCTAACCTAACATTATTAAACCTACTCTGACCGACCCCTCTTATACTTCCACTACAAAACTTAGTCCCTTTAAATTAGTCACTCTTCCCTACATCTTCTCATGCCATTCTTTTCTATCCCTACCCATTTTCAACCTAACCTAACCTAACATTATTAAACCTATTCTGACCAACCCCTCTTATACTTCCATTAAAAAACTTAATCCTATTGAATTTGTCATTCTTCCCTACATCTTCTCATGCCATTCTTTTCCATCCCTACCCATTTTCAACCTAACCTAACCTAACATTATTAAACCTATTTTGTCCAACCCCTCTTATACTTCCACTACAAAACTTAGTCTCTTTGAATTAGTCTCTCTTCCCTACATCTTCTCATGCCATTCTTTTCCATCCCTACCCATTTTAAACCTAACCTAACCTAACATTATTAAACCTATTCTGACCAACCCCTCTTATACTTCCACTACAAAACTTAGTCCCTTTGAATTAGTCACTTTTCCCTACATCTTCTCATGCCATTCTTTTCTATCCCTACCCATTTTCAACCTAACCTAACCTAACATTATTAAACCTATTCTGACCAACCCCTCTTATACTTCCACTACAAAACTTAATCCTATTGAATTTGTCACTCTTCCCTACATCTTCTCATGTCATTCTTTTCCATCCCTACCCATTTTCAACCTAACCTAACCTAACATTATTAAACCTATTCTGACCAACCCCTCTTATACTTCCACTACAAAACTTTGTCCCTATTAATTAGTCTCTCTTCCCTACATCTTCTCATGCCATTCTGTTTCATCCCTACCCATTTTCAACCTAACCTAACCTAACATTATTAAACCTATTCTGACCAACCCCTCTTATACTTCCACTACAAAACCTAGTCCCTTTGAATTAGTCACTCTTCCCTACATCTTCTAATGCCATTCTTTTCTATCCCTACCCATTTTCAACCTAACCTAACCTAACATTATTAAACCTATTCTGACCAACCCCTCTTATACTTCCACTACAAAACTTAGTCCCTTTGAATTAGTCACTCTTCCCTACATCTTCTCATGCCATTCTTTTCTATCCCTACCCATTTTCAACCTAACCTAACCTAACATTATTAAACCTATTCTGACCAACCCCTCTTATACTTCCACTACAAAACTTAATCCTATTGAATTTGTCACTCTTCCCTACATCTTCTCATGTAATTCTTTTCCATCCCTACCCATTTTCAACCTAACCTAACCTAACATTATTAAACCTATTCTGACCAACCCCTCTTATACTTCCACTACAAAACTTAATCCTATTGAATTTGTCACTCTTCCCTACATCTTCTCATGTCATTCTTTTCCATCCCTACCCATTTTCAACCTAACCTAACCTAACATTATTAAACCTATTTTGACCAAGCCCTCTTATACTTCCAATACAAAACTTAGTCCCTTTGAATTAGTCACTCTTTCCTACATCTTCTCATGCCATTCTTTTCTATCCCTACCCTTTTTCAACCTAACCTAACCTAACATTATTAAACCTATTCTGACCAACCCCTCTTATACTTCCACTACAAAACTTAATCCTATTGAATTTGTCACTCTTCCCTACATCTTCTCATGCCATTCTTTTCCATCCCTACCTATTTTCAACCTAACCTAACCTAACATTATTAAACCTATTTTGACCAACCCCTCTTATACTTCCAATACAAAACTTAGTCCCTTTGAATTAATCACTCTTCCATACATCTTCTCATGCCATTCTTTTCTATCCCTACCCATTTTCAACCTAACCTAACCTAACATTATTAAACCTATTCTGACCAACCCCTCTTATATTTACACTACAAAACTTAGTCCCTTTGAATTAGTCACTCTTCCCTACATCTTCTCATGCCATTCTTTTGCATCCCTACCCATTTTAAACCTAACCTAACCTAACATTATAAAACCTCTTCTGACCAACCCCTTTTATACTTCCACTACAAAACTTAGTCCCTTTGAATTAGTCACTCTTCCCTACATCTTCTCATGCCATTCTTTTCTATCCCTACCCATTTTCAACCTAACCTAACCTAACATTATTAAACCTATTCTGACCAACCCCTCTTATACTTCCACTACAAAACTTAATCCTATTGAATTTGTCACTCTTCCCTACATCTTCTCATGTCATTCTTTTCCATCCCTACCCATTTTCAACCTAACCTAACCTAACATTATTAAGCCTATTCTGACCAAACCCTCTTATACTTCCACTACAAAACTTTGTCCCTATGAATTAGTCTCTCTTCCCTACATCTTCTCATGCCATTCTGTTTCATCTCTACCCATTTTCAACCTAACCTAACCTAACATTATTAAACCTATTCTGACCAACCCCTCTTATACTTCCACTACAAAACTTAGTCTCTTTGAATTAGTCACTCTTCCCTACATCTTCTAATGCCATTCTTTTCTATCCATACCCATTTTCAACCTAACCTAACCTAACATTATTAAACCTATTCTGACCAACCCCTCTTATACTTCCACTACAAAACTTAGTCCCTTTGAATTAGTCACTCTTCCCTACATCTTCTCATGCCATTCTTTTCTATCCCTACCCATTTTCAACCTAACCTAACCTAACATTATTAAACCTATTCTGACCAACCCCTCTTATACTTCCACTACAAAACTTAATACTATTGAATTTGTCACTCTTCCCTACATCTTCTCATGTCATTCTTTTCCATTCCTACCCATTTTCAACCTAACCTAACCTAACATTATTAAACCTATTCTGACCAACCCCTCTTATACTTCCACTACAAAACTTAATCCTATTGAATTTGTCACTCTTCCCTACATCTTCTCATGTTATTCTTTTCCATCCCTACCCATTTTCATCCTAACCTAACCTAACATTATTAAACCTATTTTGACCAAGCCCTCTTATACTTCCAATACAAAACTTAGTCCCTTTGAATTAATCACTCTTCCCTACATCTTCTCATGCCATTCTTTTTCTTCCCTACCCATTTTCAACCTAACCTAACCTAACATTATTAAACCTATTCTGACCGACCCCTCTTATACTTCCACTACAAAATTTAGTCCCTTTGAATTTGTCACTCTTCCCTACATCTTCTAATGCCATTCTTTTCTATCCCTACCCATTTTCAACCTAACCTAACATTATTAAACCTATTCTGACCAACCCCTCTTATATTTACACTACAAAACTTAGTCCCTTTGAATTAGTCACTCTTCCCTACATCTTCTCATGCCATTCTTTTGCATCCCTACCCATTTTAAACCTAACCTAACCTAACATTATTAAACCTATTCTGACCAACCCCTCTTATACTTCCACTACAAAACTTAATCCTATTGAATTTGTCACTCTTCCCTACATCTTCTCATGCCATTCTTTTCCATCCCTACCCATTTTCAACCTAACCTAACCTAACATTATTAAACCTATTTTGACCAAGCCCTCTTATACTTCCAATACAAAACTTAATCCTATTGAATTTGTCACTCTTCCCTACATCTTCTCATGTCATTCTTTTCCATGCCTACCCATTTTCAACCTAACCTAACCTAACATTATTAAACCTATTCTGACCAACCCCTCTTATACTTCCACTACAAAACTTTGTCCCTATGAATTAGTCTCTCTTCCCTACATCTTCTCATGCCATTCTGTTTCATCTCTACCCATTTTAAACCTAACCTAACCTAACATTATTAAACCTATTCTGACCAACCCCTCTTATACTTCCACTACAAAACTTAATCCTATTGAATTTGTCACTCTTCCCTACATCTTCTCATGTCATTCTTTTCCATCCCTTCCCATTTTCAACCTAACCTAACCTAACATTATTAAACCTATTCTGACCAAACCCTCTTATACTTCCAATACAAAACTTAGTCCCTTTGAATTAATCACTCTTCCATACATCTTCTCATGCCATTCTTTTCTATCCCTACCCATTTTCAACCTAACCTAACCTAACATTATTAAACCTATTCTGACCAACCCCTCTTATATTTACACTACAAAACTTAGTCCCTTTGAATTAGTCACTCTTCCCTACATCTTCTCATGCCATTCTTTTGCATCCCTACCCATTTTAAACCTAACCTAACCTAACATTTTTAAACCTATTTTGTCCAACCCCTCTTATACATCCACTACAAAACTTAGTCTCTTTGAATTAGTCTATCTTCCCTACATCTTCTCATGCCATTCTTTTCCATCCCTACCCATTTTCAACCTAACCTAACCTAACATTATTAAACCTCTTCTGACCAACCCCTTTTATACTTCCACTACAAAACTTAGTCCCTTTGAATTAGTCACTCTTCCCTACATCTTCTCATGCCATTCTTTTCTATCCCTACCCATTTTCAACCTAACCTAACCTAACATTATTAAACCTATTCTGACCAACCCCTCTTATACTTCCACTACAAAACTTAATCCTATTGAATTTGTCACTCTTCCCTACATCTTCTCATGTCATTCTTTTCCATCCCTACCCATTTTCAACCTAACCTAACCTAACATTATTAAACCTATTCTGACCAACCCCTCTTATACTTCCACTACAAAACTTTGTCCCTATGAATTAGTCTCTCTTCCCTACATCTTCTCATGCCATTCTGTTTCATCCCTACCCATTTTCAACCTAACCTAACCTAACATTATTAAACCTATTCTGACCAACCCCTCTTATACTTCCAATACAAAACTTAGTCCCTTTGAATTAGTCACTCTTCCCTACATCTTCTCATGCCATTCTTTTCTATCCCTACCCATTTTCAACCTAACCTAACCTAACATTATTAAACCTATTCTGACCAACCCCTCTTAGACTTCCACTACAAATCTTAATCCTATTGAATTTGTCACTCTTCCCTACATCTTCTCATGCCATTCTTTTCCATCCCTACCCATTTTCAACCTAACCTAACCTAACATTATTAAACCTATTTTGACCAAGCCCTCTTATACTTCCAATACAAAACTTAGTCCCTTTGAATTAATCACTCTTCCATACATCTTCTCATGCCATTCTTTTCTATCCCTACCCATTTTCAACCTAACCTAACCTAACATTATTAAACCTATTCTGACCAACCCCTCTTATATTTACACTACAAAACTTAGTCCCTTTGAATTAGTCACTCTTCCCTACATCTTCTCATGCCATGCTTTTGCATCCCTACCCATTTTAAACCTAACCTAACCTAACATTATAAAACCTCTTCTGACCAACCCCTTTTATACTTCCACTACAAAACTTAGTCCCTTTGAATTAGTCACTCTTCCCTACATCTTCTCATGCCATTCTTTTCTATCCCTACCCATTTTCAACCTAACCTAACCTAACATTATTAAACCTATTCTGACCAACCCCTCTTATACTTCCACTACAAAACTTAATCCTATTGAATTTGTCACTCTTCCCTACATCTTCTCATGTCATTCTTTTCCATCCCTACCCATTTTCAACCTAACCTAACCTAACATTATTAAGCCTATTCTGACCAAACCCTCTTATACTTCCACTACAAAACTTTGTCCCTATGAATTAGTCTCTCTTCCCTACATCTTCTCATGCCATTCTGTTTCATCTCTACCCATTTTCAACCTAACCTAACCTAACATTATTAAACCTATTCTGACCAACCCCTCTTATACTTCCACTACAAAACTTAGTCTCTTTGAATTAGTCACTCTTCCCTACATCTTCTAATGCCATTCTTTTCTATCCATACCCATTTTCAACCTAACCTAACCTAACATTATTAAACCTATTCTGACCAACCCCTCTTATACTTCCACTACAAAACTTAGTCCCTTTGAATTAGTCACTCTTCCCTACATCTTCTCATGCCATTCTTTTCTATCCCTACCCATTTTCAACCTAACCTAACCTAACATTATTAAACCTATTCTGACCAACCCCTCTTATACTTCCACTACAAAACTTAATACTATTGAATTTGTCACTCTTCCCTACATCTTCTCATGTCATTCTTTTCCATTCCTACCCATTTTCAACCTAACCTAACCTAACATTATTAAACCTATTCTGACCAACCCCTCTTATACTTCCACTACAAAACTTAATCCTATTGAATTTGTCACTCTTCCCTACATCTTCTCATGTTATTCTTTTCCATCCCTACCCATTTTCATCCTAACCTAACCTAACATTATTAAACCTATTTTGACCAAGCCCTCTTATACTTCCAATACAAAACTTAGTCCCTTTGAATTAATCACTCTTCCCTACATCTTCTCATGCCATTCTTTTTCTTCCCTACCCATTTTCAACCTAACCTAACCTAACATTATTAAACCTATTCTGACCGACCCCTCTTATACTTCCACTACAAAATTTAGTCCCTTTGAATTTGTCACTCTTCCCTACATCTTCTAATGCCATTCTTTTCTATCCCTACCCATTTTCAACCTAACCTAACATTATTAAACCTATTCTGACCAACCCCTCTTATATTTACACTACAAAACTTAGTCCCTTTGAATTAGTCACTCTTCCCTACATCTTCTCATGCCATTCTTTTGCATCCCTACCCATTTTCAACCTAACCTAACCTAACATTATTAAACCTATTTTGACCAAGCCCTCTTATACTTCCAATACAAAACTTAATCCTATTGAATTTGTCACTCTTCCCTACATCTTCTCATGTCATTCTTTTCCATCCCTACCCATTTTCAATCTAACCTAACCTAACATTATTAAACCTATTCTGACCAAACCCTCTTATACTTCCAATACAAAACTTAGTCCCTTTGAATTAATCACTCTTCCATACATCTTCTCATGCCATTCTTTTCTATCCCTACCCATTTTCAACCTAACCTAACCTAACATTATTAAACCTATTCTGACCAACCCCTCTTATATTTACACTACAAAACTTAGTCCCTTTGAATTAGTCACTCTTCCCTACATCTTCTCATGCCATTCTTTTGCATCCCTACCCATTTTAAACCTAACCTACCCTAACATTTTTAAACCTATTTTGTCCAACCCCTCTTATACATCCACTACAAAACTTAGTCTCTTTGAATTAGTCTCTCTTCCCTACATCTTCTCATGCCATTCTTTTCCATCCCTACCCATTTTCAACCTAACCTAACCTAACATTATTAAACCTCTTCTGACCAACCCCTTTTATACTTCCACTACAAAACTTAGTCCCTTTGAATTAGTCACTCTTCCCTACATCTTCTCATGCCATTCTTTTCTATCCCTACCCATTTTCAACCTAACCTAACCTAACATTATTAAACCTATTCTGACCAACCCCTCTTATACTTCCACTACAAAACTTAATCCTATTGAATTTGTCACTCTTCCCTACATCTTCTCATGTCATTCTTTTCCATCCCTACCCATTTTCAACCTAACCTAACCTAACATTATTAAACCTATTCTGACCAACCCCTCTTATACTTCCACTACAAAACTTTGTCCCTATGAATTAGTCTCTCTTCCCTACATCTTCTCATGCCATTCTGTTTCATCCCTACCCATTTTCAACCTAACCTAACCTAACATTATTAAACCTATTCTGACCAACCCCTCTTATACTTCCACTACAAAACTTAGTCCCTTTGAATTAGTCACTCTTCCCTACATCTTCTCATGCCATTCTTTTCTATCCCTACCCATTTTCAACCTAACCTAACCTAACATTATTAAACCTATTCTGACCAACCCCTCTTAAACTTCTACTACAAAACTTAATCCTATTGAATTTGTCACTCTTCGCTACATCTTCTCATGTCATTCTTTTCCATCCCTACCCATTTTCAACCTAACCTAACCTAACATTATTAAACCTATTCTGACCAACCCCTCTTATACTTCCACTACAAAACTTAATCCTATTGAATTTGTCACTCTTCCCTACATCTTCTCATGTCATTCTTTTCCATCCCTACCCATTTTCAACCTAACCTAACCTAACATTATTAAACCTATTCTGACCAACCCCTCTTATACTTCCACTACAAAACTTTGTCCCTATGAATTAGTCTCTCTTCCCTACATCTTCTCATGCCATTCTGTTTCATCCCTACCCATTTTCAACCTAACCTAACCTAACATTATTAAACCTATTCTGACCAACCCCTCTTATACTTCCACTACAAAACTTAGTCCCTTTGAATTAGTCACTCTTCCCTACATCTTCTCATGCCATTCTTTTCTATCCCTACCCATTTTCAACCTAACCTAACCTAACATTATTAAACCTATTCTGACCAACCCCTCTTATACTTCTACTACAAAACTTAATCCTATTGAATTTGTCACTCTTCGCTACATCTTCTCATGTCATTCTTTTCCATCCCTACCCATTTTCAACCTAACCTAACCTAACATTATTAAACCTATTCTGACCAACCCCTCTTATACTTCCACTACAAAACTTAATCCTATTGAATTTGTCACTCTTCCCTACATCTTCTCATGCCATTCTTTTCCATCCCTACCCATTTTCAACCTAACCTAACCTAACATTATTAAACCTATTTTGACCAAGCCCTCTTATACTTCCAATACAAAACTTAGTCCCTTTGAATTAATCACTCTTCCATACATCTTCTCATGCTATTCTTTTCTATCCCTACCCATTTTCAACCTAACCTAACCTAACATTATTAAACCTATTCTGACCAACCCCTCTTATATTTACACTACAAAACTTAGTCCCTTTGAATTAGTCAATCTTCCCTACATCTTCTCATGCCATTCTTTTGCATCCCTACCCATTTTAAACCTAACCTAACCTAACATTATTAAACCTATTTTGTGCAACCCCTGTTATACTTCCACTTCAAAACTTAGTCTCTTTGAATTAGTCTCTCTTCCCTACATCTTCTCATGCCATTCTGTTTCATCCCTACCCATTTTCAACCTAACCTAACCTAACATTATTAAACCTATTCTGACCAACCCCTCTTATACTTCCACTATAAAACTTAGTCCCTTTGAATTAGTCACTCTTCCCTACATCTTCTAATGCCATTCTTTTCTATCCCTACCCATTTTCAACCTAACCTAACCTAACATTATTAAACCTATTCTGACCAACCCCTCTTATACTTCCACTACAAAACTTAGTCCCTTTGAACTAGTCACTCTTCCCTACATCTTCTCATGCCATTCTTTTCTATCCCTACCCATTTTCAACCTAACTTAACCTAACATTATTAAACCTATTCTGGCCAAGCCCTCTTATACTTCCACTACAAAACTTAATCCTATTGAATTTGTCACTCTTCCCTACATCTTCTCATATCATTCTTTTCCATCCCTACCCATTTTCAACCTAACCTAACCTAACATTATTAAACCTATTCTGACCAACCCCTCTTATACTTCCACTACAAAACTTAATCCTATTGAATTTGTCACTCTTCCCTACATCTTCTCATGTCATTCTTTTCCATCCCTACCCATTTTCAACCTAACTTAACCTAACATTATTAAACCTATTTTGACCAAGCCCTCTTATACTTCCAATACAAAACTTAGTCCCTTTGAATTAGTCACTCTTCCCTACATCTTCTCATGCCATTCTTTTCTATCCCTACCCATTTTCAACCTAACCTAACCTAACATTATTAAACCTATTCTGACCAACCCCTCTTAGACTTCCACTACAAATCTTAATCCTATTGAATTTGTCACTCTTCCCTACATCTTCTCATGCCATTCTTTTCCATCCCTACCCATTTTCAACCTAACCTAACCTAACATTATTAAACCTATTTTGACCAAGCCCTCTTATACTTCCAATACAAAACTTAGTCCCTTTGAATTAATCACTCTTCCATACATCTTCTCATGCCATTCTTTTCTATCCCTACCCATTTTCAACCTAACCTAACCTAACATTATTAAACCTATTCTGACCAACCCCTCTTATATTTACACTACAAAACTTAGTCCCTTTGAATTAGTCACTCTTCCCTACATCTTCTCATGCCATTCTTTTGCATCCCTACCCATTTTAAACCTAACCTAACCTAACCTAACATTATAAAACCTCTTCTGACCAACCCCTTTTATACTTCCACTACAAAACTTAGTCCCTTTGAATTAGTCACTCTTCCCTACATCTTCTCATGCCATTCTTTTCTATCCCTACCCATTTTCAACCTAACCTAACCTAACATTATTAAACCTATTCTGACCAACCCCTCTTATACTTCCACTACAAAACTTAATCCTATTGAATTTGTCACTCTTCCCTACATCTTCTCATGTCATTCTTTTCCATCCCTACCCATTTTCAACCTAACCTAACCTAACATTATTAAACCTATTCTGACCAAACCCTCTTATACTTCCAATACAAAACTTAGTCCCTTTGAATTAATCACTCTTCCATACATCTTCTCATGCCATTCTTTTCTATCCCTACCCATTTTCAACCTAACCTAACCTAACATTATTAAACCTATTCTGACCAACCCCTCTTATATTTACACTACAAAACTTAGTCCCTTTGAATTAGTCACTCTTCCCTACATCTTCTCATGCCATTCTTTTGCATCCCTACCCATTTTAAACCTAACCTAACCTAACATTATTAAACCTATTTTGTCCAACCCCTGTTATACTTCCACTACAAAACTTAGTCTCTTTGAATTAGTCTCTCTTCCCTACATCTTCTCATGCCATTCTGTTTCATCCCTACCCATTTTCAACCTAACCTAACCTAACATTATTAAACCTATTTTGTCCAACCCCTTCTTATACTTCCACTACAAAACTTAGTCTCTTTGATTTAGTCTCTCTTCCCTACATCTTCTCATGCCATTCTTTTCCATCCCTACCCATTTTCAACCTAACCTAACCTAACATTATTAAACCTATTCTGACCAACCCCTCTTAGACTTCCACTACAAATCTTAATCCTATTGAATTTGTCACTCTTCCCTACATCTTCTCATGCCATTCTTTTCCATCCCTACCCATTTTCAACCTAACCTAACCTAACATTATTAAACCTATTTTGACCAAGCCCTCTTATACTTCCAATACAAAACTTAGTCCCTTTGAATTAATCACTCTTCCATACATCTTCTCATGCCATTCTTTTCTATCCCTACCCATTTTCAACCTAACCTAACCTAACATTATTAAACCTATTCTGACCAACCCCTCTTATATTTACACTACAAAACTTAGTCCCTTTGAATTAGTCACTCTTCCCTACATCTTCTCATGCCATTCTTTTGAATCCCTACCCATTTTAAACCTAACCTAACCTAACATTATAAAACCTCTTCTGACCAACCCCTTTTATACTTCCACTACAAAACTTAGTCCCTTTGAATTAGTCACTCTTCCCTACATCTTCTCATGCCATTCTTTTCTATCCCTACCCATTTTCAACCTAACCTAACCTAACATTATTAAACCTATTCTGACCAACCCCTCTTATACTTCCACTACAAAACTTAATCCTATTGAATTTGTCACTCTTCCCTACATCTTCTCATGTCATTCTTTTCCATCCCTACCCATTTTCAACCTAACCTAACCTAACATTATTAAGCCTATTCTGACCAAACCCTCTTATACTTCCACTACAAAACTTTGTCCCTATGAATTAGTCTCTCTTCCCTACATCTTCTCATGCCATTCTGTTTCATCTCTACCCATTTTCAACCTAACCTAACCTAACATTATTAAACCTATTCTGACCAACCCCTCTTATACTTCCACTACAAAACTTAGTCTCTTTGAATTAGTCACTCTTCCCTACATCTTCTAATGCCATTCTTTTCTATCCATACCCATTTTCAACCTAACCTAACCTAACATTATTAAACCTATTCTGACCAACCCCTCTTATACTTCCACTACAAAACTTAATACTATTGAATTTGTCACTCTTCCCTACATCTTCTCATGTCATTCTTTTCCATTCCTACCCATTTTCAACCTAACCTAACCTAACATTATTAAACCTATTCTGACCAACCCCTCTTATACTTCCACTACAAAACTTAATCCTATTGAATTTGTCACTCTTCCCTACATCTTCTCATGTTATTCTTTTCCATCCCTACCCATTTTCATCCTAACCTAACCTAACATTATTAAACCTATTTTGACCAAGCCCTCTTATACTTCCAATACAAAACTTAGTCCCTTTGAATTAATCACTCTTCCCTACATCTTCTCATGCCATTCTTTTTCTTCCCTACCCATTTTCAACCTAACCTAACCTAACATTATTAAACCTATTCTGACCGACCCCTCTTATACTTCCACTACAAAATTTAGTCCCTTTGAATTTGTCACTCTTCCCTACATCTTCTAATGCCATTCTTTTCTATCCCTACCCATTTTCAACCTAACCTAACATTATTAAACCTATTCTGACCAACCCCTCTTATATTTACACTACAAAACTTAGTCCCTTTGAATTAGTCACTCTTCCCTACATCTTCTCATGCCATTCTTTTGCATCCCTACCCATTTTAAACCTAACCTAACCTAACATTATTAAACCTATTCTGACCAACCCCTCTTATACTTCCACTACAAAACTTAATCCTATTGAATTTGTCACTCTTCCCTACATCTTCTCATGCCATTCTTTTCCATCCCTACCCATTTTCAACCTAACCTAACCTAACATTATTAAACCTATTTTGACCAAGCCCTCTTATACTTCCAATACAAAACTTAATCCTATTGAATTTGTCACTCTTCCCTACATCTTCTCATGTCATTCTTTTCCATGCCTACCCATTTTCAACCTAACCTAACCTAACATTATTAAACCTATTCTGACCAACCCCTCTTATACTTCCACTACAAAACTTTGTCCCTATGAATTAGTCTCTCTTCCCTACATCTTCTCATGCCATTCTGTTTCATCTCTACCCATTTTCAACCTAACCTAACCTAACATTATTAAACCTATTCTGACCAACCCCTCTTATACTTCCACTACAAAACTTAATCCTATTGAATTTGTCACTCTTCCCTACATCTTCTCATGTCATTCTTTTCCATCCCTACCCATTTTCAACCTAACCTAACCTAACATTATTAAACCTATTCTGACCAAACCCTCTTATACTTCCAATACAAAACTTAGTCCCTTTGAATTAATCACTCTTCCATACATCTTCTCATGCCATTCTTTTCTATCCCTACCCATTTTCAACCTAACCTAACCTAACATTATTAAACCTATTCTGACCAACCCCTCTTATATTTACACTACAAAACTTAGTCCCTTTGAATTAGTCACTCTTCCCTACATCTTCTCATGCCATTCTTTTGCATCCCTACCCATTTTAAACCTAACCTAACCTAACATTTTTAAACCTATTTTGTCCAACCCCTCTTATACATCCACTACAAAACTTAGTCTCTTTGAATTAGTCTCTCTTCCCTACATCTTCTCATGCCATTCTTTTCCATCCCTACCCATTTTCAACCTAACCTAACCTAACATTATTAAACCTCTTCTGACCAACCCCTTTTATACTTCCACTACAAAACTTAGTCCCTTTGAATTAGTCACTCTTCCCTACATCTTCTCATGCCATTCTTTTCTATCCCTACCCATTTTCAACCTAACCTAACCTAACATTATTAAACCTATTCTGACCAACCCCTCTTATACTTCCACTACAAAACTTAATCCTATTGAATTTGTCACTCTTCCCTACATCTTCTCATGTCATTCTTTTCCATCCCTACCCATTTTCAACCTAACCTAACCTAACATTATTAAACCTATTCTGACCAACCCCTCTTATACTTCCACTACAAAACTTTGTCCCTATGAATTAGTCTCTCTTCCCTACATCTTCTCATGCCATTCTGTTTCATCCCTACCCATTTTCAACCTAACCTAACCTAACATTATTAAACCTATTCTGACCAACCCCTCTTATACTTCCACTACAAAACTTAGTCCCTTTGAATTAGTCACTCTTCCCTACATCTTCTCATGCCATTCTTTTCTATCCCTACCCATTTTCAACCTAACCTAACCTAACATTATTAAACCTATTCTGACCAACCCCTCTTAAACTTCTACTACAAAACTTAATCCTATTGAATTTGTCACTCTTCGCTACATCTTCTCATGTCATTCTTTTCCATCCCTACCCATTTTCAACCTAACCTAACCTAACATTATTAAACCTATTCTGACCAACCCCTCTTATACTTCCACTACAAAACTTAATCCTATTGAATTTGTCACTCTTCCCTACATCTTCTCATGTCATTCTTTTCCATCCCTACCCATTTTCAACCTAACCTAACCTAACATTATTAAACCTATTCTGACCAACCCCTCTTATACTTCCACTACAAAACTTTGTCCCTATGAATTAGTCTCTCTTCCCTACATCTTCTCATGCCATTCTGTTTCATCCCTACCCATTTTCAACCTAACCTAACCTAACATTATTAAACCTATTCTGACCAACCCCTCTTATACTTCCACTACAAAACTTAGTCCCTTTGAATTAGTCACTCTTCCCTACATCTTCTCATGCCATTCTTTTCTATCCCTACCCATTTTCAACCTAACCTAACCTAACATTATTAAACCTATTCTGACCAACCCCTCTTATACTTCTACTACAAAACTTAATCCTATTGAATTTGTCACTCTTCGCTACATCTTCTCATGTCATTCTTTTCCATCCCTACCCATTTTCAACCTAACCTAACCTAACATTATTAAACCTATTCTGACCAACCCCTCTTATACTTCCACTACAAAACTTAATCCTATTGAATTTGTCACTCTTCGCTACATCTTCTCATGTCATTCTTTTCCATCCCTACCCATTTTCAACCTAACCTAACCTAACATTATTAAACCTATTTTGACCAAGCCCTCTTATACTTCCAATACAAAACTTAGACCCTTTGAATTAGTCACTCTTTCCTACATCTTCTCATGCCATTCTTTTCTATCCCTACCTATTTTCAACCTAACCTAACCTAACATTATTAAACCTATTCTGACCAACCCCGCTTATACTTCCACTACAAAACTTAATCCTATTGAATTTGTCACTCTTCCCTACATCTTCTCATGCCATTCTTTTCCATCCCTACCCATTTTCAACCTAACCTAACCTAACATTATTAAACCTATTTTGACCAAGCCCTCTTATACTTCCAATACAAAACTTAGTCCCTTTGAATTAATCACTCTTCCATACATCTTCTCATGCTATTCTTTTCTATCCCTACCCATTTTCAACCTAACCTAACCTAACATTATTAAACCTATTCTGACCAACCCCTCTTATATTTACACTACAAAACTTAGTCCCTTTGAATTAGTCAATCTTCCCTACATCTTCTCATGCCATTCTTTTGCAT
This sequence comes from Petrolisthes cinctipes, assembly GCA_033782935.1. Taxonomy (NCBI): domain Eukaryota; kingdom Metazoa; phylum Arthropoda; class Malacostraca; order Decapoda; family Porcellanidae; genus Petrolisthes; species Petrolisthes cinctipes. The sequence continues at coordinate 124,246 of JAWQEG010001969.1, read as the reverse complement.
CCCTACCCATTTTAAACCTAACCTAACCTAACATTATTAAACCTATTTTGTGCAACCCCTGTTATACTTCCACTTCAAAACTTAGTCTCTTTGAATTAGTCTCTCTTCCCTACATCTTCTCATGCCATTCTGTTTCATCCCTACCCATTTTCAACCTAACCTAACCTAACATTATTAAACCTATTTTGACCAACCCCTCTTATACTTCCACTATAAAACTTAGTCCCTTTGAATTAGTCACTCTTCCCTACATCTTCTAATGCCATTCTTTTCTATCCCTACCCATTTTCAACCTAACCTAACCTAACATTATTAAACCTATTCTGACCAACGCCTCTTATACTTCCACTACAAAACTTAGTCCCTTTGAACTAGTCACTCTTCCTTACATCTTCTCATGCCATTCTTTTCTATCCCTACCCATTTTCAACCTAACTTAACCTAACATTATTAAACCTATTCTGGCCAAGCCCTCTTATACTTCCACTACAAAACTTAATCCTATTGAATTTGTCACTCTTCCCTACATCTTCTCATGTCATTCTTTTCCATCCCTACCCATTTTCAACCTAACCTAACCTAACATTATTAAACCTATTCTGACCAACCCCTCTTATACTTCCACTACAAAACTTAATCCTATTGAATTTGTCACTCTTCCCTACATCTTCTCATGTCATTCTTTTCCATCCCTACCCATTTTCAACCTAACTTAACCTAACATTATTAAACCTATTTTGACCAAGCCCTCTTATACTTCCAATACAAAACTTAGTCCCTTTGAATTAGTCACTCTTCCCTACATCTTCTCATGCCATTCTTTTCTATCCCTACCCATTTTCAACCTAACCTAACCTAACATTATTAAACCTATTCTGACCAACCCCTCTTAGACTTCCACTACAAATCTTAATCCTATTGAATTTGTCACTCTTCCCTACATCTTCTCATGCCATTCTTTTCCATCCCTACCCATTTTCAACCTAACCTAACCTAACATTATTAAACCTATTTTGACCAAGCCCTCTTATACTTCCAATACAAAACTTAGTCCCTTTGAATTAATCACTCTTCCATACATCTTCTCATGCCATTCTTTTCTATCCCTACCCATTTTCAACCTAACCTAACCTAACATTATTAAACCTATTCTGACCAACCCCTCTTATATTTACACTACAAAACTTAGTCCCTTTGAATTAGTCACTCTTCCCTACATCTTCTCATGCCATTCTTTTGCATCCCTACCCATTTTAAACCTAACCTAACCTAACCTAACATTATAAAACCTCTTCTGACCAACCCCTTTTATACTTCCACTACAAAACTTAGTCCCTTTGAATTAGTCACTCTTCCCTACATCTTCTCATGCCATTCTTTTCTATCCCTACCCATTTTCAACCTAACCTAACCTAACATTATTAAACCTATTCTGACCAACCCCTCTTATACTTCCACTACAAAACTTAATCCTATTGAATTTGTCACTCTTCCCTACATCTTCTCATGTCATTCTTTTCCACCCCTACCCATTTTCAACCTAACCTAACCTAACATTATTAAACCTATTCTGACCAAACCCTCTTATACTTCCAATACAAAACTTAGTCCCTTTGAATTAATCACTCTTCCATACATCTTCTCATGCCATTCTTTTCTATCCCTACCCATTTTCAACCTAACCTAACCTAACATTATTAAACCTATTCTGACCAACCCCTCTTATATTTACACTACAAAACTTAGTCCCTTTGAATTAGTCACTCTTCCCTACATCTTCTCATGCCATTCTTTTGCATCCCTACCCATTTTAAACCTAACCTAACCTAACATTATTAAACCTATTTTGTCCAACCCCTGTTATACTTCCACTACAAAACTTAGTCTCTTTGAATTAGTCTCTCTTCCCTACATCTTCTCATGCCATTCTGTTTCATCCCTACCCATTTTCAACCTAACCTAACCTAACATTATTAAACCTATTCTGACCAACCCCTCTTATACTTCCACTACAAAACTTAATCCTATTGAATTTGTCACTCTTCCCTACATCTTCTCATGTCATTCTTTTCCATCCCTACCCATTTTCAACCTAACCTAACCTAACATTATTAAGCCTATTCTGACCAAACCCTCTTATACTTCCACTACAAAACTTTGTCCCTATGAATTAGTCTCTCTTCCCTACATCTTCTCATGCCATTCTGTTTCATCTCTACCCATTTTCAACCTAACCTAACCTAACATTATTAAACCTATTCTGACCAACCCCTCTTATACTTCCACTACAAAACTTAGTCCCTTTGAATTATTCACTCTTCCCTACATCTTCTTATGCCATTCTTTTCTATCCATACCCATTTTCAACCTAACCTAACCTAACATTATTAAACCTATTCTGACCAACCCCTCTTATACTTCCACTACAAAACTTAGTCCCTTTGAATTAGTCACTCTTCCCTACATCTTCTCATGCCATTCTTTTCTATCCCTACCCATTTTAAACCTAACCTAACCTAACATTATTAAACCTATTCTGACCAACCCCTCTTATACTTCCACTACAAAACTTAATACTATTGAATTTGTCACTCTTCCCTACATCTTCTCATGTCATTCTTTTCCATCCCTACCCATTTTCAACCTAACCTAACCTAACATTATTAAACCTATTCTGACCAACCCCTCTTATACTTCCACTACAAAACTTAATCCTATTGAATTTGTCACTCTTCCCTACATCTTCTCATGTTATTCTTTTCCATCCCTACCCATTTTCATCCTAACCTAACCTAACATTATTAAACCTATTTTGACCAAGCCCTCTTATACTTCCAATACAAAACTTAGTCCCTTTGAATTAATCACTCTTCCCTACATCTTCTCATGCCATTCTTTTTCTTTCCTACCCATTTTCAACCTAACCTAACCTAACATTATTAAACCTATTCTGACCGACCCCTCTTATACTTCCACTACAAAATTTAGTCCCTTTGAATTAGTCACTCTTCCCTACATCTTCTAATGCCATTCTTTTCTATCCCTACCCATTTTCAACCTAACCTAACATTATTAAACCTATTCTGACCAACCCCTCTTATATTTACACTACAAAACTTAGTCCCTTTGAATTAGTCACTCTTCCCTACATCTTCTCATGCCATTCTTTTGCATCCCTACCTATTTTAAACCTAACCTAACCTAACATTATTAAACCTATTCTGACCAACCCCTCTTATACTTCCACTACAAAACTTAATCCTATTGAATTTGTCACTCTTCCCTACATCTTCTCATGCCATTCTTTTCCATCCCTACCCATTTTCACCCTAACCTAACCTAACATTATTAAACCTATTTTGACCAAGCCCTCTTATACTTCCAATACAAAACTTAGTCTCTTTGAATTAGTCTCTCTTCCCTACATCTTCTCATGCCATTCTTTTCCATCCCTACCCATTTTCAACCTAACCTAACCTAACATTATTAAACCTATTCTGACCAACCCCTCTTATACTTCCACTACAAAACTTAATCCTATTGAATTTGTCACTCTTCCCTACATCTTCTCATGTCATTCTTTTCCATCCCTACCCATTTTCAACCTAACCTAACCTAACATTATTAAACCTATTCTGACCAACCCCTCTTATACTTCCACTAAAACTTTGTCCCTATGAATTAGTCTCTCTTCCCTACATCTTCTCATGCCATTCTGTTTCATCTCTACCTATTTTAAACCTAACCTAACCTAACATTATTAAACCTAATTTGTCCAACCCCTTCTTATACTTCCACTACAAAACTTATTCTCTTTGAATTAGTCTCTCTTCCCTACATCTTCTCATGCCATTCTTTTCCATCCCTACCCATTTTCAACCTAACCTAACCTAACATTATTAAACCTCTTCTGACCAACCCATTTTATACTTCCACTACAAAACTTAGTACCTTTGAATTAGTCACTCTTCCCTACATCTTCTCATGCCATTCTTTTCTATCCCTACCCATTTTCAACCTAACCTAACCTAACATTATTAAACCTATTCTGACCAACCCCTCTTATACTTCCACTACAAAACTTAATCCTATTGAATTAGTCACTCTTCCCTACATCTTCTCATGTAATTCTTTTCCATCCCTACCCATTTTCAACCTAACCTAACCTAACATTATTAAACCTATTCTGACCAAACCCTCTTATACTTCCACTACAAAGCTTTGTCCCTATGAATTAGTCTCTCTTCCCTACATCTTCTCATGCCATTCTGTTTCATCTCTACCCATTTTCAACCTAACCTAACCTAACATTATTAAACCTATTCTGACCAACCCCTCTTATACTTCCACTACAAAACTTAGTCCCTTTGAATTAGTCACTCTTCCCTACATCTTCTCATGCCATTCTTTTCTATCCATACCCATTTTCAACCTAACCTAACCTAACATTATTAAACCTATTCTGACCAACCCCTCTTAGACTTCCACTACAAAACTTAATCCTATTGAATTTGTCACTCTTCCCTACATCTTCTCATGTTATTCTTTTCCATCCCTACCCATTTTCATCCTAACCTAACCTAACATTATTAAACCTATTCTGACCAAACCCTCTTATACTTCCAATACAAAACTTAGTCCCTTTGAATTAATCACTCTTCCATACATCTTCTCATGCCATTCTTTTCTATCCCTACCCATTTTCAACCTAACCTAACCTAACATTATTAAACCTATTCTGACCAACCCCTCTTATATTTACACTACAAAACTTAGTCCCTTTGAATTAGTCACTCTTCCCTACATCTTCTCATGCCATTCTTTTGCATCCCTACCCATTTTAAACCTAACCTAACCTAACATTTTTAAACCTATTTTGTCCAACCCCTCTTATACATCCACTACAAAACTTAGTCTCTTTGAATTAGTCTCTCTTCCCTACATCTTCTCATGCCATTCTTTTCCATCCCTACCCATTTTCAACCTAACCTAACCTAACATTATTAAACCTCTTCTGACCAACCCCTTTTATACTTCCACTACAAAACTTAGTCCCTTTGAATTAGTCACTCTTCCCTACATCTTCTCATGCCATTCTTTTCTATCCCTACCCATTTTCAACCTAACCTAACCTAACATTATTAAACCTATTCTGACCAACCCCTCTTATACTTCCACTACAAAACTTAATCCTATTGAATTTGTCACTCTTCCCTACATCTTCTCATGTCATTCTTTTCCATCCCTACCCATTTTCAACCTAACCTAACCTAACATTATTAAACCTATTCTGACCAACCCCTCTTATACTTCCACTACAAAACTTTGTCCCTATGAATTAGTCTCTCTTCCCTACATCTTCTCATGCCATTCTGTTTCATCCCTACCCATTTTCAACCTAACCTAACCTAACATTATTAAACCTATTCTGACCAACCCCTCTTATACTTCCACTACAAAACTTAGTCCCTTTGAATTAGTCACTCTTCCCTACATCTTCTCATGCCATTCTTTTCTATCCCTACCCATTTTCAACCTAACCTAACCTAACATTATTAAACCTATTCTGACCAACCCCTCTTAAACTTCTACTACAAAACTTAATCCTATTGAATTTGTCACTCTTCGCTACATCTTCTCATGTCATTCTTTTCCATCCCTACCCATTTTCAACCTAACCTAACCTAACATTATTAAACCTATTCTGACCAACCCCTCTTATACTTCCACTACAAAACTTAATCCTATTGAATTTGTCACTCTTCCCTACATCTTCTCATGTCATTCTTTTCCATCCCTACCCATTTTCAACCTAACCTAACCTAACATTATTAAACCTATTCTGACCAACCCCTCTTATACTTCCACTACAAAACTTTGTCCCTATGAATTAGTCTCTCTTCCCTACATCTTCTCATGCCATTCTGTTTCATCCCTACCCATTTTCAACCTAACCTAACCTAACATTATTAAACCTATTCTGACCAACCCCTCTTATACTTCCACTACAAAACTTAGTCCCTTTGAATTAGTCACTCTTCCCTACATCTTCTCATGCCATTCTTTTCTATCCCTACCCATTTTCAACCTAACCTAACCTAACATTATTAAACCTATTCTGACCAACCCCTCTTATACTTCTACTACAAAACTTAATCCTATTGAATTTGTCACTCTTCGCTACATCTTCTCATGTCATTCTTTTCCATCCCTACCCATTTTCAACCTAACCTAACCTAACATTATTAAACCTATTCTGACCAACCCCTCTTATACTTCCACTACAAAACTTAATCCTATTGAATTTGTCACTCTTCGCTACATCTTCTCATGTCATTCTTTTCCATCCCTACCCATTTTCAACCTAACCTAACCTAACATTATTAAACCTATTTTGACCAAGCCCTCTTATACTTCCAATACAAAACTTAGACCCTTTGAATTAGTCACTCTTTCCTACATCTTCTCATGCCATTCTTTTCTATCCCTACCTATTTTCAACCTAACCTAACCTAACATTATTAAACCTATTCTGACCAACCCCGCTTATACTTCCACTACAAAACTTAATCCTATTGAATTTGTCACTCTTCCCTACATCTTCTCATGCCATTCTTTTCCATCCCTACCCATTTTCAACCTAACCTAACCTAACATTATTAAACCTATTTTGACCAAGCCCTCTTATACTTCCAATAAAAAACTTAGTCCCTTTGAATTAATCACTCTTCCATACATCTTCTCATGCTATTCTTTTCTATCCCTACCCATTTTCAACCTAACCTAACCTAACATTATTAAACCTATTCTGACCAACCCCTCTTATATTTACACTACAAAACTTAGTCCCTTTGAATTAGTCAATCTTCCCTACATCTTCTCATGCCATTCTTTTGCATCCCTACCCATTTTAAACCTAACCTAACCTAACATTATTAAACCTATTTTGTGCAACCCCTGTTATACTTCCACTTCAAAACTTAGTCTCTTTGAATTAGTCTCTCTTCCCTACATCTTCTCATGCCATTCTGTTTCATCCCTACCCATTTTCAACCTAACCTAACCTAACATTATTAAACCTATTTTGACCAACCCCTCTTATACTTCCACTATAAAACTTAGTCCCTTTGAATTAGTCACTCTTCCCTACATCTTCTAATGCCATTCTTTTCTATCCCTACCCATTTTCAACCTAACCTAACCTAACATTATTAAACCTATTCTGACCAACCCCTCTTATACTTCCACTACAAAACTTAGTCCCTTTGAACTAGTCACTCTTCCTTACATCTTCTCATGCCATTCTTTTCTATCCCTACCCATTTTCAACCTAACTTAACCTAACATTATTAAACCTATTCTGGCCAAGCCCTCTTATACTTCCACTACAAAACTTAATCCTATTGAATTTGTCACTCTTCCCTACATCTTCTCATGTCATTCTTTTCCATCCCTACCCATTTTCAACCTAACCTAACCTAACATTATTAAACCTATTCTGACCAACCCCTCTTATACTTCCACTACAAAACTTAATCCTATTGAATTTGTCACTCTTCCCTACATCTTCTCATGTCATTCTTTTCCATCCCTACCCATTTTCAACCTAACTTAACCTAACATTATTAAACCTATTTTGACCAAGCCCTCTTATACTTCCAATACAAAACTTAGTCCCTTTGAATTAGTCACTCTTCCCTACATCTTCTCATGCCATTCTTTTCTATCCCTACCCATTTTCAACCTAACCTAACCTAACATTATTAAACCTATTCTGACCAACCCCTCTTAGACTTCCACTACAAATCTTAATCCTATTGAATTTGTCACTCTTCCCTACATCTTCTCATGCCATTCTTTTCCATCCCTACCCATTTTCAACCTAACCTAACCTAACATTATTAAACCTATTTTGACCAAGCCCTCTTATACTTCCAATACAAAACTTAGTCCCTTTGAATTAATCACTCTTCCATACATCTTCTCATGCCATTCTTTTCTATCCCTACCCATTTTCAACCTAACCTAACCTAACATTATTAAACCTATTCTGACCAACCCCTCTTATATTTACACTACAAAACTTAGTCCCTTTGAATTAGTCACTCTTCCCTACATCTTCTCATGCCATTCTTTTGCATCCCTACCCATTTTAAACCTAACCTAACCTAACCTAACATTATAAAACCTCTTCTGACCAACCCCTTTTATACTTCCACTACAAAACTTAGTCCCTTTGAATTAGTCACTCTTCCCTACATCTTCTCATGCCATTCTTTTCTATCCCTACCCATTTTCAACCTAACCTAACCTAACATTATTAAACCTATTCTGACCAACCCCTCTTATACTTCCACTACAAAACTTAATCCTATTGAATTTGTCACTCTTCCCTACATCTTCTCATGTCATTCTTTTCCACCCCTACCCATTTTCAACCTAACCTAACCTAACATTATTAAACCTATTCTGACCAAACCCTCTTATACTTCCAATACAAAACTTAGTCCCTTTGAATTAATCACTCTTCCATACATCTTCTCATGCCATTCTTTTCTATCCCTACCCATTTTCAACCTAACCTAACCTAACATTATTAAACCTATTCTGACCAACCCCTCTTATATTTACACTACAAAACTTAGTCCCTTTGAATTAGTCACTCTTCCCTACATCTTCTCATGCCATTCTTTTGCATCCCTACCCATTTTAAACCTAACCTAACCTAACATTATTAAACCTATTTTGTCCAACCCCTGTTATACTTCCACTACAAAACTTAGTCTCTTTGAATTAGTCTCTCTTCCCTACATCTTCTCATGCCATTCTGTTTCATCCCTACCCATTTTCAACCTAACCTAACCTAACATTATTAAACCTATTCTGACCAACCCCTCTTATACTTCCACTACAAAACTTAATCCTATTGAATTTGTCACTCTTCCCTACATCTTCTCATGTCATTCTTTTCCATCCCTACCCATTTTCAACCTAACCTAACCTAACATTATTAAGCCTATTCTGACCAAACCCTCTTATACTTCCACTACAAAACTTTGTCCCTATGAATTAGTCTCTCTTCCCTACATCTTCTCATGCCATTCTGTTTCATCTCTACCCATTTTCAACCTAACCTAACCTAACATTATTAAACCTATTCTGACCAACCCCTCTTATACTTCCACTACAAAACTTAGTCCCTTTGAATTATTCACTCTTCCCTACATCTTCTTATGCCATTCTTTTCTATCCATACCCATTTTCAACCTAACCTAACCTAACATTATTAAACCTATTCTGACCAACCCCTCTTATACTTCCACTACAAAACTTAGTCCCTTTGAATTAGTCACTCTTCCCTACATCTTCTCATGCCATTCTTTTCTATCCCTACCCATTTTAAACCTAACCTAACCTAACATTATTAAACCTATTCTGACCAACCCCTCTTATACTTCCACTACAAAACTTAATACTATTGAATTTGTCACTCTTCCCTACATCTTCTCATGTCATTCTTTTCCATCCCTACCCATTTTCAACCTAACCTAACCTAACATTATTAAACCTATTCTGACCAACCCCTCTTATACTTCCACTACAAAACTTAATCCTATTGAATTTGTCACTCTTCCCTACATCTTCTCATGTTATTCTTTTCCATCCCTACCCATTTTCATCCTAACCTAACCTAACATTATTAAACCTATTTTGACCAAGCCCTCTTATACTTCCAATACAAAACTTAGTCCCTTTGAATTAATCACTCTTCCCTACATCTTCTCATGCCATTCTTTTTCTTCCCTACCCATTTTCAACCTAACCTAACCTAACATTATTAAACCTATTCTGACCGACCCCTCTTATACTTCCACTACAAAATTTAGTCCCTTTGAATTAGTCACTCTTCCCTACATCTTCTAATGCCATTCTTTTCTATCCCTACCCATTTTCAACCTAACCTAACATTATTAAACCTATTCTGACCAACCCCTCTTATATTTACACTACAAAACTTAGTCCCTTTGAATTAGTCACTCTTCCCTACATCTTCTCATGCCATTCTTTTGCATCCCTACCTATTTTAAACCTAACCTAACCTAACATTATTAAACCTATTCTGACCAACCCCTCTTATACTTCCACTACAAAACTTAATCCTATTGAATTTGTCACTCTTCCCTACATCTTCTCATGCCATTCTTTTCCATCCCTACCCATTTTCACCCTAACCTAACCTAACATTATTAAACCTATTTTGACCAAGCCCTCTTATACTTCCAATACAAAACTTAGTCTCTTTGAATTAGTCTCTCTTCCCTACATCTTCTCATGCCATTCTTTTCCATCCCTACCCATTTTCAACCTAACCTAACCTAACATTATTAAACCTATTCTGACCAACCCCTCTTATACTTCCACTACAAAACTTAATCCTATTGAATTTGTCACTCTTCCCTACATCTTCTCATGTCATTCTTTTCCATCCCTACCCATTTTCAACCTAACCTAACCTAACATTATTAAACCTATTCTGACCAACCCCTCTTATACTTCCACTAAAACTTTGTCCCTATGAATTAGTCTCTCTTCCCTACATCTTCTCATGCCATTCTGTTTCATCTCTACCTATTTTAAACCTAACCTAACCTAACATTATTAAACCTAATTTGTCCAACCCCTTCTTATACTTCCACTACAAAACTTATTCTCTTTGAATTAGTCTCTCTTCCCTACATCTTCTCATGCCATTCTTTTCCATCCCTACCCATTTTCAACCTAACCTAACCTAACATTATTAAACCTCTTCTGACCAACCCATTTTATACTTCCACTACAAAACTTAGTACCTTTGAATTAGTCACTCTTCCCTACATCTTCTCATGCCATTCTTTTCTATCCCTACCCATTTTCAACCTAACCTAACCTAACATTATTAAACCTATTCTGACCAACCCCTCTTATACTTCCACTACAAAACTTAATCCTATTGAATTAGTCACTCTTCCCTACATCTTCTCATGTAATTCTTTTCCATCCCTACCCATTTTCAACCTAACCTAACCTAACATTATTAAACCTATTCTGACCAAACCCTCTTATACTTCCACTACAAAGCTTTGTCCCTATGAATTAGTCTCTCTTCCCTACATCTTCTCATGCCATTCTGTTTCATCTCTACCCATTTTCAACCTAACCTAACCTAACATTATTAAACCTATTCTGACCAACCCCTCTTATACTTCCACTACAAAACTTAGTCCCTTTGAATTAGTCACTCTTCCCTACATCTTCTCATGCCATTCTTTTCTATCCATACCCATTTTCAACCTAACCTAACCTAACATTATTAAACCTATTCTGACCAACCCCTCTTAGACTTCCACTACAAAACTTAATCCTATTGAATTTGTCACTCTTCCCTACATCTTCTCATGTTATTCTTTTCCATCCCTACCCATTTTCATCCTAACCTAACCTAACATTATTAAACCTATTTTGACCAAGCCCTCTTATACTTCCAATACAAAACTTAGTCCCTTTGAATTAATCACTCTTCCCTACATCTTCTCATGCCATTCTTTTTCTTCCCTACCCATTTTCAACCTAACCTAACCTAACATTATTAAACCTATTCTGACCGACCCCTCTTATACTTCCACTACAAAATTTAGTCCCTTTGAATTTGTCACTCTTCCCTACATCTTCTAATGCCATTCTTTTCTATCCCTACCCATTTTCAACCTAACCTAACATTATTAAACCTATTCTGACCAACCCCTCTTATACTTCCACTACAAAACTTAATCCTATTGAATTAGTCACTCTTCCCTACATCTTCTCATGTAATTCTTTTCCATCCCTACCCATTTTCAACCTAACCTAACCTAACATTATTAAACCTATTCTGACCAAACCCTCTTATACTTCCACTACAAAGCTTTGTCCCTATGAATTAGTCTCTCTTCCCTACATCTTCTCATGCCATTCTGTTTCATCTCTACCCATTTTCAACCTAACCTAACCTAACATTATTAAACCTATTCTGACCAACCCCTCTTATACTTCCACTACAAAACTTAGTCCCTTTGAATTAGTCACTCTTCCCTACATCTTCTCATGCCATTCTTTTCTATCCATACCCATTTTCAACCTAACCTAACCTAACATTATTAAACCTATTCTGACCAACCCCTCTTATACTTCCACTACAAAACTTAATCCTATTGAATTTGTCACTCTTCCCTACATCTTCTCATGTTATTCTTTTCCATCCCTACCCATTTTCATCCTAACCTAACCTAACATTATTAAACCTATTTTGACCAAGCCCTCTTATACTTCCAATACAAAACTTAGTCCCTTTGAATTAATCACTCTTCCCTACATCTTCTCATGCCATTCTTTTTCTTCCCTACCCATTTTCAACCTAACCTAACCTAACATTATTAAACCTATTCTGACCGACCCCTCTTATACTTCCACTACAAAATTTAGTCCCTTTGAATTTGTCACTCTTCCCTACATCTTCTAATGCCATTCTTTTCTATCCCTACCCATTTTCAACCTAACCTAACATTATTAAACCTATTCTGACCAACCCCTCTTATATTTACACTACAAAACTTAGTCCCTTTGAATTAGTCACTCTTCCCTACATCTTCTCATGCCATTCTTTTGCATCCCTACCCATTTTAAAACTAACCTAACCTAACATTATTAAACCTATTCTGACCAACCCCTCTTATACTTCCACTACAAAACTTAATCCTATTGAATTTGTCACTCTTCCCTACATCTTCTCATGCCATTCTTTTCCATCCCTACCCATTTTCAACCTAACCTAACCTAACATTATTAAACCTATTTTGACCAAGCCCTCTTATACTTCCAATACAAAACTTAGTCTCTTTGAATTAATCTCTCTTCCCTACATCTTCTCATGCCATTCTTTTCCATCCCTACCCATTTTCAACCTAACCTAACCTAACATTATTAAACCTATTCTGACCAACCCCTCTTATACTTCCACTACAAAACTTAATCCTATTGAATTTGTCACTCTTCCCTACATCTTCTCATGTCATTCTTTTCCATGCCTACCCATTTTCAACCTAACCTAACCTAACATTATTAAACCTATTCTGACCAACCCCTCTTATACTTCCACTACAAAACTTTGTCCCTATGAATTAGTCTCTCTTCCCTACATCTTCTCATGCCATTCTGTTTCATCTCTACCCATTTTAAACCTAACCTAACCTAACATTATTAAACCTAATTTGTCCAACCCCTTCTTATACTTCCACTACAAAACTTAGTCTCTTTGAATTAGTCTCTCTTCCCTACATCTTCTCATGCCATTCTTTTCCATCCCTACCCATTTTCAACCTAACCTAACCTAACATTATTAAACCTCTTCTGACCAACCCCTTTTATACTTCCACTACAAAACTTAGTACCTTTGAATTAGTCACTCTTCCCTACATCTTCTCATGCCATTCTTTTCTATCCCTACCCATTTTCAACCTAACCTAACCTAACATTATTAAACCTATTCTGACCAACCTTTTTTATACTTCCACTACAAAACTTAGTCCCTTTGAATTAGTCACTCTTCCCTACATCTTCTCATGCCATTCTTTTCTATCCCTACCCATTTTCAACCTAACCTAACCTAACATTATTAAACCTATTCTGACCAAACCCTCTTATACTTCCAATACAAAACTTAGTCCCTTTGAATTAATCACTCTTCCATACATCTTCTCATGCCATTCTTTTCTATCCCTACCCATTTTCAACCTAACCTAACCTAACATTATTAAACCTATTCTGACCAACCCCTCTTATATTTACACTACAAAACTTAGTCCCTTTGAATTAGTCACTCTTCCCTACATCTTCTCATGCCATTCTTTTGCATCCCTACCCATTTTAAACCTAACCTAACCTAACATTATTAAACCTATTTTCTCCAACCCCTCTTATACATCCACTACAAAACTTAGTCTCTTTGAATTAGTCTCTCTTCCCTACATCTTCTCATGCCATTCTTTTCCATCCCTACCCATTTTCAACCTAACCTAACCTAACATTATCAAACCTCTTCTGACCAACCCTTTTTATACTTCCACTACAAAACTTAGTCCCTTTGAATTAGTCACTCTTCCCTACATCTTCTCATGCCATTCTTTTCTATCCCTACCCATTTTCAACCTAACCTAACCTAACATTATTAAACCTATTCTGACCAACCCCTCTTATACTTCCACTACAAAACTTAATCCTATTGAATTTGTCACTCTTCCCTACATCTTCTCATGTCATTCTTTTCCATCCCTACCCATTTTCAACCTAACCTAACCTAACATTATTAAACCTATTCTGACCAACCCCTCTTATACTTCCACTACAAAACTTTGTCCCTATGAATTAGTCTCTCTTCCCTACATCTTCTCATGCCATTCTGTTTCATCCCTACCCATTTTCAACCTAACCTAACCTAACATTATTAAACCTATTCTGACCAACCCCTCTTATACTTCCACTACAAAACTTAGTCCCTTTGAATTAGTCACTCTTCCCTACATCTTCTCATGCCATTCTTTTCCATCCCTACCCATTTTCAACCTAACCTAACCTAACATTATTAAGCCTATTCTGACCAAACCCTCTTATACTTCCACTACAAAACTTTGTCCCTATGAATTAGTCTCTCTTCCCTACATCTTCTCATTCCATTCTGTTTCATCTCTACCCATTTTCAACCTAACCTAACCTAACATTATTAAACCTATTCTGACCAACCCCTCTTATACTTCCACTACAAAACTTAGTCCCTTTGAATTATTCACTCTTCCCTACATCTTCTAATGCCATTCTTTTCTATCCATACCCATTTTCAACCTAACCTAACCTAACATTATTAAACCTATTCTGACCAACCCCTCTTATACTTCCACTACAAAACTTAGTCCCTTTGAATTAGTCACTCTTCCCTACATCTTCTCATGCCATTCTTTTCTATCCCTACCCATTTTCAACCTAACCTAACCTAACATTATTAAACCTATTCTGACCAACCCCTCTTATACTTCCACTACAAAACTTAATACTATTGAATTTGTCACTCTTCCCTACATCTTCTCATGTCATTCTTTTCCATCCCTACCCATTTTCAACCTAACCTAACCTAACATTATTAAACCTATTCTGACCAACCCCTCTTATACTTCCACTACAAAACTTAATCCTATTGAATTTGTCACTCTTCCCTACATCTTCTCATGTTATTCTTTTCCATCCCTACCCATTTTCATCCTAACCTAACCTAACATTATTAAACCTATTTTGACCAAGCCCTCTTATACTTCCAATACAAAACTTAGTCCCTTTGAATTAATCACTCTTCCCTACATCTTCTCATGCCATTCTTTTTCTTCCCTACCCATTTTCAACCTAACCTAACCTAACATTATTAAACCTATTCTGACCGACCCCTCTTATACTTCCACTACAAAATTTAGTCCCTTTGAATTAGTCACTCTTCCCTACATCTTCTAATGCCATTCTTTTCTATCCCTACCCATTTTCAACCTAACCTAACATTATTAAACCTATTCTGACCAACCCCTCTTATATTTACACTACAAAACTTAGTCCCTTTGAATTAGTCACTCTTCCCTACATCTTCTCATGCCATTCTTTTGCATCCCTACCTATTTTAAACCTAACCTAACCTAACATTATTAAACCTATTCTGACCAACCCCTCTTATACTTCCACTACAAAACTTAATCCTATTGAATTTGTCACTCTTCCCTACATCTTCTCATGCCATTCTTTTCCATCCCTACCCATTTTCACCCTAACCTAACCTAACATTATTAAACCTATTTTGACCAAGCCCTCTTATACTTCCAATACAAAACTTAGTCTCTTTGAATTAGTCTCTCTTCCCTACATCTTCTCATGCCATTCTTTTCCATCCCTACCCATTTTCAACCTAACCTAACCTAACATTATTAAACCTATTCTGACCAACCCCTCTTATACTTCCACTACAAAACTTAATCCTATTGAATTTGTCACTCTTCCCTACATCTTCTCATGTCATTCTTTTCCATCCCTACCCATTTTCAACCTAACCTAACCTAACATTATTAAACCTATTCTGACCAACCCCTCTTATACTTCCACTAAAACTTTGTCCCTATGAATTAGTCTCTCTTCCCTACATCTTCTCATGCCATTCTGTTTCATCTCTACCTATTTTAAACCTAACCTAACCTAACATTATTAAACCTAATTTGTCCAACCCCTTCTTATACTTCCACTACAAAACTTATTCTCTTTGAATTAGTCTCTCTTCCCTACATCTTCTCATGCCATTCTTTTCCATCCCTACCCATTTTCAACCTAACCTAACCTAACATTATTAAACCTATTCTGACCAAGCCCTCTTATACTTCCAATACAAAACTTAGTCCCTTTGAATTAATCACTCTTCCCTACATCTTCTCATGCCATTCTTTTTCTTCCCTACACATTTTCAACCTAACCTAACCTAACATTATTAAACCTATTCTGACCGACCCCTCTTATACTTCCACTACAAAATTTAGTCCCTTTGAATTTGTCACTCTTCCCTACATCTTCTAATGCCATTCTTTTCTATCCCTACCCATTTTCAACCTAACCTAACATTATTAAACCTATTCTGACCAACCCCTCTTATATTTACACTACAAAACTTAGTCCCTTTGAATTAGTCACTCTTCCCTACATCTTCTCATGCCATTCTTTTGCATCCCTACCCATTTTAAACCTAACCTAACCTAACATTATTAAACCTATTCTGACCAACCCCTCTTATACTTCCACTACAAAACTTTGTCCCTATGAATTAGTCTCTCTTCCCTCCATCTTCTCATGCCATTCTGTTTCATCTCTACCCATTTTAAACCTAACCTAACCTAACATTATTAAACCTAATTTGTCCAACCCCTTCTTATACTTCCACTACAAAACTTAGTCTCTTTGAATTAGTCTCTCTTCCCTACATCTTCTCATGCCATTCTTTTCCATCCCTACCCATTTTCAACCTAACCTAACCTAACATTATTAAACCTCTTCTGACCAACCCCTTTTATACTTCCACTACAAAACTTAGTACCTTTGAATTAGTCACTCTTCCCTACATCTTCTCATGCCATTCTTTTCTATCCCTACCCATTTTCAACCTAACCTAACCTAACATTATTAAACCTATTCTGACCAACCCCTCTTATACTTCCACTACAAAACTTAATCCTATTGAATTTGTCACTCTTCCCTACATCTTCTCATGTCATTCTTTTCCATCCCTACCCATTTTCAACCTAACCTAACCTAACATTATTAAACCTATTCTGACCAAACCCTCTTATACTTCCAATACAAAACTTAGTCCCTTTGAATTAATCACTCTTCCATACATCTTCTCATGCCATTCTTTTCTATCCCTACCCATTTTCAACCTAACCTAACCTAACATTATTAAACCTATTCTGACCAACCCCTCTTATATTTACACTACAAAACTTAGTCCCTTTGAATTAGTCACTCTTCCCTACATCTTCTCATGCCATTCTTTTGCATCCCTACCCATTTTAAACCTAACCTAACCTAACATTATTAAACCTATTTTGTCCAACCCCTCTTATACATCCACTACAAAACTTAGTCTCTTTGAATTAGTCTCTCTTCCCTACATCTTCTCATGCCATTCTTTTCCATCCCTACCCATTTTCAACCTAACCTAACCTAACATTATTAAACCTCTTCTGACCAACCCTTTTTATACTTCCACTACAAAACTTAGTCCCTTTGAATTAGTCACTCTTCCCTACATCTTCTCATGCCATTCTTTTCTATCCCTACCCATTTTCAACCTAACCTAACCTAACATTATTAAACCTATTCTGACCAACCCCTCTTATACTTCCACTACAAAACTTAATCCTATTGAATTTGTCACTCTTCCCTACATCTTCTCATGTCATTCTTTTCCATCCCTACCCATTTTCAACCTAACCTAACCTAACATTATTAAACCTATTCTGACCAACCCCTCTTATACTTCCACTACAAAACTTTGTCCCTATGAATTATTCTCTCTTCCCTACATCTTCTCATGCCATTCTGTTTCATCCCTACCCATTTTCAACCTAACCTAACCTAACATTATTAAACCTATTCTGACCAACCCCTCTTATACTTCCACTACAAAACTTAGTCCCTTTGAATTAGTCACTCTTCCCTACATCTTCTCATGCCATTCTTTTCTATCCCTACCCATTTTCAACCTAACCTAACCTAACATTATTAAACCTATTCTGACCAACCCCTCTTATACTTCTACTACAAAACTTAATCCTATTGAATTTGTCACTCTTCGCTACATCTTCTCATGTCATTCTTTTCCATCCCTACCCATTTTCAACCTAACCTAACCTAACATTATTAAACCTATTCTGACCAACCCCTCTTATACTTCCACTACAAAACTTAATCCTATTTAATTTGTCACTCTTCGCTACATCTTCTCATGTCATTCTTTTCCATCCCTACCCATTTTCAACCTAACCTAACCTAACATTATTAAACCTATTTTGACCAAGCCCTCTTATACTTCCAATACAAAACTTAGACCCTTTGAATTAGTCACTCTTTCCTACATCTTTTCATGCCATTCTTTTCTATCCCTACCTATTTTCAACCTAACCTAACCTAACATTATTAAACCTATTCTGACCAACCCCGCTTATACTTCCACTACAAAACTTAATCCTATTGAATTTGTCACTCTTCCCTACATCTTCTCATGCCATTCTTTTCCATCCCTACCCATTTTCAACCTAACCTAACCTAACATTATTAAACCTATTTTGACCAAGCCCTCTTATACTTCCAATACAAAACTTAGTCCCTTTGAATTAATCACTCTTCCATACATCTTCACATGCTATTCTTTTCTATCCCTACCCATTTTCAACCTAACCTAACCTAACATTATTAAACCTATTCTGACCAACCCCTCTTATATTTACACTACAAAACTTAGTCCCTTTGAATTAGTAACTCTTCCCTACATCTTCTCATGCCATTCTTTTGCATCCCTACCCATTTTCAACCTAACCTAACCTAACATTATTAAACCTATTTTGTCCAACCCCTGTTATACTTCCACTACAAAACTTAGTCTCTTTGAATTAGTCTCTCTTCCCTACATCTTCTCATGCCATTCTGTTTCATCCCTACCCATTTTCAACCTAACCTAACCTAACATTATTAAACCTATTCTGACCAACCCCTCTTATACTTCCACTATAAAACTTAGTCCCTTTGAATTAGTCACTCTTCCCTACATCTTCTAATGCCATTCTTTTCTATCCCTACCCATTTTCAACCTAACCTAACCTAACATTATTAAACCTATTCTGACCAACCCCTCTTATACTTCCACTACAAAACTTAGTCCCTTTGAACTAGTCACTCTTCCCTACATCTTCTCATGCCATTCTTTTCTATCCCTACCCATTTTCAACCTAACTTAACCTAACATTATTAAACCTATTCTGACCAAGCCCTCTTATACTTCCACTACAAAACTTAATCCTATTGAATTTGTCACTCTTCCCTACATCTTCTCATGTCATTCTTTTCCATCCCTACCCATTTTCAACCTAACCTAACCTAACATTATTAAACCTATTCTGACCAACCCCTCTTATACTTCCACTACAAAACTTAATCCTATTGAATTTGTCACTCTTCCCTACATCTTCTCATGTCATTCTTTTCCATCCCTACCCATTTTCAACATAACCTAACCTAACATTATTAAACCTATTTTGACCTAGCCCTCTTATACTTCCAATACAAAACTTAGTCCCTTTGAATTAGTCACTCTTCCCTACATCTTCTCATGACATTCTTTTCCATCCCTACCCATTTTCAACCTAACCTAACCTAACATTATTAAACCTATTTTGACCAAGCCCTCTTATACTTCCAATACAAAACTTAGTCCCTTTGAATTAATCACTCTTCCATACATCTTCTCATGCCATTCTTTTTCTTCCCTACCCATTTTCAACCTAACCTACCCTAACATTATTAAACCTATTCTGACCAACCCCTCTTATACTTCCACTACAAAACTTAGTCCCTTTGAATTAGTCACTCTTTCCTACATCTTCTCATGCCATTCTTTTCTATCCCTACCCTTTTTCAACCTAACCTAACCTAACATTATTAAACCTATTCTGACCAACCCCTCTTATACTTCCACTACAAAACTTAATCCTATTGAATTTGTCACTCTTCCCTACATCTTCTCATGCCATTCTTTTCCATCCCTACCCATTTTCAACCTAACCTAACCTAACATTATTAAACCTATTCTGACCGACCCCTCTTATACTTCCACTACAAAATTTAGTCCCTTTGAATTTGTCACTCTTCCCTACATCTTCTAATGCCATTCTTTACTATCCCTACCCATTTTCAACCTAACCTAACATTATTAAACCTATTCTGACCAACCCCTCTTATATTTACACTACAAAACTTAGTCCCTTTGAATTAGTCACTCTTCCCTACATCTTCTCATGCCATTCTTTTGCATCCCTACCCATTTTAAACCTAACCTAACCTAACATTATTAAACCTATTCTGACCAACCCCTCTTATACTTCCACTACAAAACTTAATCCTATTGAATTTGTCACTCTTCCCTACATCTTCTCATGCCATTCTTTTCCATCCCTACCCATTTTCAACCTAACCTAACCTAACATTATTAAACCTATTCTGACCAACCCCTCTTATACTTCCACTACAAAACTTAGTCCCTTTGAATTAGTCACTTTTCCCTACATCTTCTCATGCCATTCTTTTCTATCCCTACCCATTTTCAACCTAACCTAACCTAACATTATTAAACCTATTCTGACCAACCCCTCTTATACTTCCACTACAAAACTTAATCCTATTGAATTTGTCACTCTTCCCTACATCTTCTCATGTCATTCTTTTCCATCCCTACCCATTTTCAACCTAACCTAACCTAACATTATTAAACCTATTCTGACCAACCCCTCTTATACTTCCACTACAAAACTTTGTCCCTATTAATTAGTCTCTCTTCCCTACATCTTCTCATGCCATTCTGTTTCATCCCTACCCATTTTCAACCTAACCTAACCTAACATTATTAAACCTATTCTGACCAACCCCTCTTATACTTCCACTACAAAACTTAGTCCCTTTGAATTAGTCAGTCTTCCCTACATCTTCTCATGCCATTCTTTTCTATCCCTACCCATTTTCAACCTAACCTAACCTAACATTATTAAACCTATTCTGACCAACCCCTCTTATACTTCCACTACAAAACTTAATCCTATTGAATTTGTCACTCTTCCCTACATCTTCTCATGTCATTCTTTTCCATCCCTACCCATTTTCAACCTAACCTAACCTAACATTATTAAACCTATTCTGACCAACCCCTCTTATACTTCCACTACAAAACTTAATCCTATTGAATTTGTCACTCTTCCCTACATCTTCTCATGTCATTCTTTTCCATCCCTACCCATTTTCAACCTAACCTAACCTAACATTATTAAACCTATTTTGACCAAGCCCTCTTATACTTCCAATACAAAACTTAGTCCCTTTGAATTAGTCACTCTTTCCTACATCTTCTCATGCCATTCTTTTCTATCCCTACCCTTTTTCAACCTAACCTAACCTAACATTATTAAACCTATTCTGACCAACCCCTCTTATACTTCCACTACAAAACTTAATCCTATTGAATTTGTCACTCTTCCCTACATCTTCTCATGCCATTCTTTTCCATCCCTACCCATTTTCAACCTAACCTAACCTAACATTATTAAACCTATTTTGACCAACCCCTCTTATACTTCCAATACAAAACTTAGTCCCTTTGAATTAATCACTCTTCCATACATCTTCTCATGCCATTCTTTTCTATCCCTACCCATTTTCAACCTAACCTAACCTAACATTATTAAACCTATTCTGACCAACCCCTCTTATATTTACACTACAAAACTTAGTCCCTTTGAATTAGTCACTCTTCCCTACATCTTCTCATGCCATTCTTTTGCATCCCTACCCATTTTCAACCTAACCTAACCAAACATTATTAAACCTATTTTGACCAAGCCCTCTTATACTTCCAATACAAAACTTAGACCCTTTGAATTAGTCACTCTTTCCTACATCTTCTCATGCCATTCTTTTCTATCCCTACCTATTTTCAACCTAACCTAACCTAACATTATTAAACCTATTCTGACCAACCCCTCTTATACTTCCACTACAAAACTTAATCCTATTGAATTTGTCACTCTTCCCTACATCTTCTCATGTCATTCTTTTCCATCCCTACCCATTTTTAACCTAACCTAACCTAACATTATTAAACCTATTCTGACCAACCCCTCTTATACTTCCACTACAAAACTTTGTCCCTATTAATTAGTCTCTCTTCCCTACATCTTCTCATGCCATTCTGTTTCATCCCTACCCATTTTCAACCTAACCTAACCTAACATTATTAAACCTATTCTGACCAACCCCTCTTATATTTACACTACAAAACTTAGTCCCTTTGAATTAGTCACTCTTCCCTACATCTTCTCATGCCATTCTTTTGCATCCCTACCCATTTTCAACCTAACCTAACCAAACATTATTAAACCTATTTTGACCAAGCCCTCTTATACTTCCAATACAAAACTTAGACCCTTTGAATTAGTCACTCTTTCCTACATCTTCTCATGCCATTCTTTTCTATCCCTACCTATTTTCAACCTAACCTAACCTAACATTATTAAACCTATTCTGACCAACCCCTCTTATACTTCCACTACAAAACTTAATCCTATTGAATTTGTCACTCTTCCCTACATCTTCTCATGTCATTCTTTTCCATCCCTACCCATTTTTAACCTAACCTAACCTAACATTATTAAACCTATTCTGACCAACCCCTCTTATACTTCCACTACAAAACTTAATCCTATTGAATTTGTCACTCTTCCCTACATCTTCTCATGTCATTCTTTTCCATCCCTACCCATTTTCAACCTAACCTAACCTAACATTATTAAACCTATTCTGACCAACCCCTCTTATACTTCCACTACAAAACTTAATCCTATTGAATTTGTCACTCTTCCCTACATCTTCTCATGCCATTCTTTTCCATCCCTACCCATTTTCAACCTAACCTAACCTAACATTATTAAACCTATTTTGACCGACCCCTCTTATACTTCCACTACAAAATTTAGTCCCTTTGAATTTGTCACTCTTCCCTACATCTTCTAATGCCATTCTTTTCTATCCCTACCCATTTTCAACCTAACCTAACATTATTAAACCTATTCTGACCAACCCCTCGTATACTTCCACTACAAAACTTAATCCTATTGAATTTGTCACTCTTCCCTACATCTTCTCATGCCATTCTTTTCCATCCCTACCCATTTTCAACCTAACCTAACCTAACATTATTAAACCTATTCTGACCAACCCCTCTTATACTTCCACTACAAAACTTAGTCCCTTTGAATTAGTCACTTTTCCCTACATCTTCTCATGCCATTCTTTTCCATCCCTACCCATTTTCAACCTAACCTAACCTAACATTATTAAACCTATTTTGACCAAGCCCTCTTATACTTCCAATACAAAACTTAGTCCCTTTGAATTAGTCACTCTTTCCTACATCTTCTCATGCCATTCTTTTCTATCCCTACCCTTTTTCAACCTAACCTAACCTAACATTATTAAACCTATTCTGACCAACCCCTCTTATACTTCCACTACAAAACTTAATCCTATTGAATTTGTCACTCTTCCCTACATCTTCTCATGCCATTCTTTTCCATCCCTACCCATTTTCAACCTAACCTAACCTAACATTATTAAACCTATTCTGACCGACCCCTCTTATACTTCCACTACAAAATTTAGTCCCTTTGAATTTATCACTCTTCCCTACATCTTCTAATGCCATTCTTTTCTATCCCTACCCATTTTCAACCTAACCTAACATTATTAAACCTATTCTGACCAACCCCTCTTATATTTACACTACAAAACTTAGTCCCTTTGAATTAGTCACTCTTCCCTACATCTTCTCATGCCATTCTTTTGCATCCCTACCCATTTTAAACCTAACCTAACCTAACATTATTAAACCTATTCTGACCAACCCCTCTTATACTTCCACTACAAAACTTAATCCTATTGAATTTGTCACTCTTCCCTACATCTTCTTCTGTCATTCTTTTCCATCCCTACCCATTTTCAACCTAACCTAACCTAACATTATTAAACCTATTCTGACCAACCCCTCTTATACTTCCACTACAAAACTTTGTCCCTATTAATTAGTCTCTCTTCCCTACATCTTCTCATGCCATTCTGTTTCATCCCGCCCCATTTTCAACCTAACCTAACCTAACATTATTAAACCTATTCTGACCAACCCCTCTTATACTTCCACTACAAAACTTAGTCCCTTTGAATTAGTCACTCTTCCCTACATCTTCTCATGCCATTCTTTTCTATCCCTACCCATTTTCAACCTAACCTAACCTAACATTATTAAACCTATTCTGACCAACCCCTCTTATACTTCTACTACAAAACTTAATCCTATTGAATTTGTCACTCTTCGCTACATCTTCTCATGTCATTCTTTTCCATCCCTACCCATTTTCAACCTAACCTAACCTAACATTATTAAACCTATTCTGACCAAGCCCTCTTATACTTCCAATACAAAACTTAGTCCCTTTGAATTAATCACTCTTCCATACATCTTCTCATGCTATTCTTTTCTATCCCTACCCATTTTCAACCTAACCTAACCTAACATTATTAAACCTATTCTGACCAACCCCTCTTATATTTACACTACAAAACTTAGTCCCTTTGAATTATTCACTCTTCCCTACATCTTCTCATGCCATTCTTTTGCATCCCTACCCATTTTAAACCTAACCTAACCTAACATTATTAAACCTATTTTGTCCAACCCCTGTTATACTTCCACTACAAAACTTAGTCTCTTTGAATTAGTCTCTCTTCCCTACATCTTCTCATGCCATTCTGTTTCATCCCTACCCATTTTCAACCTAACCTAACCTAACATTATTAAACCTATTCTGACCAACCCCTCTTATACTTCCACTATAAAACTTAGTCCCTTTGAATTAGTCACTCTTCCCTACATCTTCTAATGCCATTCTTTTCTATCCCTACCCATTTTCAACCTAACCTAACCTAACATTATTAAACCTATTCTGACCAACCCCTCTTATACTTCCAATACAAAACTTAGTCCCTTTGAACTAGTCACTCTTCCCTACATCTTCTCATGCCATTCTTTTCTATCCCTACCCATTTTCAACCTAACTTAACCTAACATTATTAAACCTATTCTGACCAAGCCCTCTTATACTTCCACTACAAAACTTAATCCTATTGAATTTGTCACTCTTCCCTACATCTTCTCATGTCATTCTTTTCCATCCCTACCCATTTTTAACCTAACCTAACCTAACATTATTAAACCTATTCTGGCCAACCCCTCTTATACTTCCACTACAAAACTTAATACTATTGAATTTGTCACTCTTCCCTACATCTTCTCATGTCATTCTTTTCCATCCCTACCCATTTTCAACCTAACCTAACCTAACATTATTAAACCTATTTTGACCAAGCCCTCTTATACTTCCAATACAAAACTTAGTCCCTTTGAATTAGTCACTCTTCCCTACATCTTCTCATGCCATTCTTTTCTATCCCTACCCATTTTCAACCTAACCTAACCTAACATTATTAAACCTATTCTGACCAACCCCTCTTATATTTACACTACAAAACTTAGTCCCTTTGAATTAGTCACTCTTCCCTACATCTTCTCATGCCATTCTTTTGCATCCCTACCCATTTTAAACCTAACCTAACCTAACATTATAAAACCTCTTCTGACCAACCCCTTTTATACTTCCACTACAAAACTTAGTCCCTTTGAATTAGTCACTCTTCCCTACATCTTCTCATGCCATTCTTTTCTATCCCTACCCATTTTCAACCTAACCTAACCTAACATTATTAAACCTATTCTGACCAACCCCTCTTATACTTCCACTACAAAACTTAATCCTATTGAATTTGTCACTCTTCCCTACATCTTCTCATGCCATTCTTTTCCATCCCTACCCATTTTCAACCTAACCTAACCTAACATTATTAAACCTATTTTGACCAACCCCTCTTATACTTCCAATACAAAACTTAGTCCCTTTGAATTAATCACTCTTCCATACATCTTCTCATGCCATTCTTTTCTATCCCTACCCATTTTCAACCTAACCTAACCTAACATTATTAAACCTATTCTGACCAACCCCTCTTATATTTACACTACAAAACTTAGTCCCTTTGAATTAGTCACTCTTCCCTACATCTTCTCATGCCATTCTTTTGCATCCCTACCCATTTTAAACCTAACCTAACCTAACATTATTAAACCTTTTTTGTCCAACCCCTCTTATACATCCACTACAAAACTTAGTCTCTTTGAATTAGTCTCTCTTCCCTACATCTTCTCATGCCATTCTTTTCCATCCCTACCCATTTTCAACCTAACCTAACCTAACATTATTAAACCTCTTCTGACCAACCCCTTTTATACTTCCACTACAAAACTTAGTCCCTTTGAATTAGTCACTCTTCCCTACATCTTCTCATGCCATTCTTTTCTATCCCTACCCATTTTCAACCTAACCTAACCTAACCTAACATTATTAAACCTATTCTGACCAACCCCTCTTATACTTCCACTACAAAACTTAATCCTATTGAATTTGTCACTCTTCCCTACATCTTCTTATGTCATTCTTTTCCATCCCTACCCATTTTCAACCTAACCTAACCTAACATTATTAAACCTATTCTGACCAACCCCTCTTATACTTCCACTACAAAACTTTGTCCCTATTAATTAGTCTCTCTTCCCTACATCTTCTCATGCCATTCTGTTTCATCCCGCCCCATTTTCAACCTAACCTAACCTAACATTATTAAACCTCTTCTGACCAACCCCTCTTATACTTCCACTACAAAACTTAGTCCCTTTGAATTAGTCACTCTTCCCTACATCTTCTCATGCCATTCTTTTCTATCCCAACCCATTTTCAACCTAACCTAACCTAACATTATTAAACCTATTCTGACCAACCCCTCTTATACTTCTACTACAAAACTTAATCCTATTGAATTTGTCACTCTTCGCTACATCTTCTCATGTCATTCTTTTCCATCCCTACCCATTTTCAACCTAACCTAACCTAACATTATTAAACCTATTCTGACCAACCCCTCTTATACTTCCACTACAAAACTTAATCCTATTGAATTTGTCACTCTTCGCTACATCTTCTCATGTCATTCTTTTCCATCCCTACCCATTTTCAACCTAACCTAACCTAACATTATTAAACCTATTTTGACCAAGCCCTCTTATACTTCCAATACAAAACTTAGACCCTTTGAATTAGTCACTCTTTCCTACATCTTCTCATGCCATTCTTTTCTATCCCTACCTATTTTCAACCTAACCTAACCTAACATTATTAAACCTATTCTGACCAACCCCGCTTATACTTCCACTACAAAACTTAATCCTATTGAATTTGTCACTCTTCCCTACATCTTCTCATGCCATTCTTTTCCATCCCTACCCATTTTCAACCTAACCTAACCTAACATTATTAAACCTATTTTGACCAAGCCCTCTTATACTTCCAATACAAAACTTAGTCCCTTTGAATTAGTCACTCTTCCCTACATCTTCTCATGCCATTCTTTTCTATCCCTACCCATTTTCAACCTAACCTAACCTAACATTATTAAACCTATTCTGACCAACCCCTCTTATATTTACACTACAAAACTTAGTCCCTTTGAATTAGTCACTCTTCCCTACATCTTCTCATGCCATTCTTTTGCATCCCTACCCATTTTAAACCTAACCTAACCTAACATTATAAAACCTCTTCTGACCAACCCCTTTTATACTTCCACTACAAAACTTAGTCCCTTTGAATTAGTCACTCTTCCCTACATCTTCTCATGCCATTCTTTTCTATCCCTACCCATTTTCAACCTAACCTAACCTAACATTATTAAACCTATTCTGACCAACCCCTCTTATACTTCCACTACAAAACTTAATCCTATTGAATTTGTCACTCTTCCCTACATCTTCTCATGCCATTCTTTTCCATCCCTACCCATTTTCAACCTAACCTAACCTAACATTATTAAACCTATTTTGACCAACCCCTCTTATACTTCCAATACAAAACTTAGTCCCTTTGAATTAATCACTCTTCCATACATCTTCTCATGCCATTCTTTTCTATCCCTACCCATTTTCAACCTAACCTAACCTAACATTATTAAACCTATTCTGACCAACCCCTCTTATATTTACACTACAAAACTTAGTCCCTTTGAATTAGTCACTCTTCCCTACATCTTCTCATGCCATTCTTTTGCATCCCTACCCATTTTAAACCTAACCTAACCTAACATTATTAAACCTTTTTTGTCCAACCCCTCTTATACATCCACTACAAAACTTAGTCTCTTTGAATTAGTCTCTCTTCCCTACATCTTCTCATGCCATTCTTTTCCATCCCTACCCATTTTCAACCTAACCTAACCTAACATTATTAAACCTCTTCTGACCAACCCCTTTTATACTTCCACTACAAAACTTAGTCCCTTTGAATTAGTCACTCTTCCCTACATCTTCTCATGCCATTCTTTTCTATCCCTACCCATTTTCAACCTAACCTAACCTAACATTATTAAACCTATTCTGACCAACCCCTCTTATACTTCCACTACAAAACTTAATCCTATTGAATTTGTCACTCTTCCCTACATCTTCTTATGTCATTCTTTTCCATCCCTACCCATTTTCAACCTAACCTAACCTAACATTATTAAACCTATTCTGACCAACCCCTCTTATACTTCCACTACAAAACTTTGTCCCTATTAATTAGTCTCTCTTCCCTACATCTTCTCATGCCATTCTGTTTCATCCCGCCCCATTTTCAACCTAACCTAACCTAACATTATTAAACCTCTTCTGACCAACCCCTCTTATACTTCCACTACAAAACTTAGTCCCTTTGAATTAGTCACTCTTCCCTACATCTTCTCATGCCATTCTTTTCTATCCCAACCCATTTTCAACCTAACCTAACCTAACATTATTAAACCTATTCTGACCAACCCCTCTTATACTTCTACTACAAAACTTAATCCTATTGAATTTGTCACTCTTCGCTACATCTTCTCATGTCATTCTTTTCCATCCCTACCCATTTTCAACCTAACCTAACCTAACATTATTAAACCTATTCTGACCAACCCCTCTTATACTTCCACTACAAAACTTAATCCTATTGAATTTGTCACTCTTCGCTACATCTTCTCATGTCATTCTTTTCCATCCCTACCCATTTTCAACCTAACCTAACCTAACATTATTAAACCTATTTTGACCAAGCCCTCTTATACTTCCAATACAAAACTTAGACCCTTTGAATTAGTCACTCTTTCCTACATCTTCTCATGCCATTCTTTTCTATCCCTACCTATTTTCAACCTAACCTAACCTAACATTATTAAACCTATTCTGACCAACCCCGCTTATACTTCCACTACAAAACTTAATCCTATTGAATTTGTCACTCTTCCCTACATCTTCTCATGCCATTCTTTTCCATCCCTACCCATTTTCAACCTAACCTAACCTAACATTATTAAACCTATTTTGACCAAGCCCTCTTATACTTCCAATACAAAACTTATTCCCTTTGAATTAATCACTCTTCCATACATCTTCTCATGCTATTCTTTTCTATCCCTACCCATTTTCAACCTAACCTAACCTAACATTATTAAACCTATTCTGACCAACCCCTCTTATATTTACACTACAAAACTTAGTCCCTTTGAATTATTCACTCTTCCCTACATCTTCTCATGCCATTCTTTTGCATCCCTACCCATTTTAAACCTAACCTAACCTAACATTATTAAACCTATTTTGTCCAACCCCTGTTATACTTCCACTACAAAACTTAGTCTCTTTGAATTAGTCTCTCTTCCCTACATCTTCTCATGCCATTCTGTTTCATCCCTACCCATTTTCAACCTAACCTAACCTAACATTATTAAACCTATTCTGACCAACCCCTCTTATACTTCCACTATAAAACTTAGTCCCTTTGAATTAGTCACTCTTCCCTACATCTTCTAATGCCATTCTTTTCTATCCCTACCCATTTTCAACCTAACCTAACCTAACATTATTAAACCTATTCTGACCAACCCCTCTTATACTTCCACTACAAAACTTAGTCCCTTTGAACTAGTCACTCTTCCCTACATCTTCTCATGCCATTCTTTTCTATCCCTACCCATTTTCAACCTAACTTAACCTAACATTATTAAACCTATTCTGACCAAGCCCTCTTATACTTCCACTACAAAACTTAATCCTATTGAATTTGTCACTCTTCCCTACATCTTCTCATGTCATTCTTTTCCATCCCTACCCATTTTTAACCTAACCTAACCTAACATTATTAAACCTATTCTGGCCAACCCCTCTTATACTTCCACTACAAAACTTAATCCTATTGAATTTGTCACTCTTCCCTACATCTTCTCATGTCATTCTTTTCCATCCCTACCCATTTTCAACCTAACCTAACCTAACATTATTAAACCTATTTTGACCAAGCCCTCTTATACTTCCAATACAAAACTTAGTCCCTTTGAATTAGTCACTCTTCCCTACATCTTCTCATGCCATTCTTTTCTATCCCTACCCATTTTCAACCTAACCTAACCTAACATTATTAAACCTATTCTGACCAACCCCTTTTATATTTACACTACAAAACTTAGTCCCTTTGAATTAGTCACTCTTCCCTACATCTTCTCATGCCATTCTTTTGCATCCCTACCCATTTTAAACCTAACCTAACCTAACATTATAAAACCTCTTCTGACCAACCCCTTTTATACTTCCACTACAAAACTTAGTCCCTTTGAATTAGTCACTCTTCCCTACATCTTCTCATGCCATTCTTTTCTATCCCTACCCATTTTCAACTTAACCAAACCTAACATTATTAAACCTATTCTGACCAACCCCTCTTATACATCCACTACAAAACTTAATCCTATTGAATTAGTCTCTCTTCCCTACATCTTCTCATGCCATTCTTTTCCATCCCTACCCATTTTCAACCTAACCTAACCTAACATTATTAAACCTCTTCTGACCAACCCCTTTTATACTTCCACTACAAAACTTAGTCCCTTTGAATTAGTCACTCTTCCCTACATCTTCTCATGTCATTCTTTTCTATCCCTACCCATTTTCAACCTAACCTAACCTAACATTATTAAACCTATTCTGACCAAACCCTCTTATACTTCCACTACAAAACTTTGTCCCTATGAATTAGTCTCTCTTCCCTACATCTTCTCATGCCATTCTGTTTCATCTCTACCCATTTTCAACCTAACCTAACCTAACATTATTAAACCTATTCTGACCAACCCCTCTTATACTTCCACTACAAAACTTAGTCCCTTTGAATTAGTCACTCTTCCCTACATCTTCTAATGCCATTCTTTTCTATCCCTACCCATTTTCAACCTAACCTAACCTAACATTATTAAACCTATTCTGACCAACCCCTCTTATACTTCCACTACAAAACTTAGTCCCTTTGAATTAGTCACTCTTCCCTACATCTTCTCATGCCATTCTTTTCTATCCCTACCCATTTTCAACCTAACCTAACCTAACATTATTAAACCTATTCTGACCAACCCCTCTTATACTTCCACTACAAAACTTAATACTATTGAATTTGTCACTCTTCCATACATCTTCTCATGTCATTCTTTTCCATCCCTACACATTTTCAACCTTACCTAACCTAACATTATTAAACCTATTCTGACCAACCCCTCTTATACTTCCACTACAAAACTTAATCCTATTGAATTTGTCACTCTTCCCTACATCTTCTCATGTTATTCTTTTCCATCCCTACCCATTTTCATCCTAACCTAACCTAACATTATTAAACCTATTTTGACCAAGCCCTCTTATACTTCCAATACAAAACTTAGTCCCTTTGAATTAATCACTCTTCCCTACATCTTCTCATGCCATTCTTTTTCTTCCCTACCCATTTTCAACCTAACCTAACCTAACATTATTAAACCTATTCTGACCGACCCCTCTTATACTTCCACTACAAAATTTAGTCCCTTTGAATTAGTCACTCTTCCCTACATCTTCTAATGCCATTCTTTTCTAACCCTACCCATTTTCAACCTAACCTAACATTATTAAACCTATTCTGACCAACCCCTCTTATATTTACACTACAAAACTTAGTCCCTTTGAATTAGTCACTCTTCCCTACATCTTCTCATGCCATTCTTTTGCATCCCTACCCATTTTAAACCTAACCTAACCTAACATTATTAAACCTATTCTGACCAACCCCTCTTATACTTCCACTACAAAACTTAATCCTATTGAATTATTCACTCTTCCCTACATCTTCTTATGCCATTCTTTTCAATCCCTACCCATTTTCAACCTAACCTAACCTAACATTATTAAACCTATTTTGACCAAGCTCTCTTATACTTCCAATACAAAACTTAGTCTCTTTGAATTAGTCTCTCTTCCCTACATCTTCTCATGCCATTCTTTTCCATCCCTACCCATTTTCAACCTAACCTAACCTAACATTATTAAACCTTTTCTGACCAACCCCTCTTATACTTCCACTACAAAACTTAATCCTATTGAATTTGTCACTCTTCCCTACATCTTATCATGTCATTCTTTTCCATCCCTACCCATTTTCAACCTAACCTAACCTAACATTATTAAACCTATTCTGACCAACCCCTCTTATACTTCCACTACAAAACTTTGTCTCTATGAATTAGTCTCTCTTCCCTACATCTTCTCATGCCATTCTGTTTCATCTCTACCCATTTTAAACCTAACCTAACCTAACATTATTAAACCTATTTTGTCCAACCCCTTCTTATTCTTCCACTACAAAACTTAGTCTCTTTGAATTAGTCTCTCCTCCCTACATCTTCTCATGCCATTCTTTTCCATCCCTACCCATTTTCAACCTAACCTAACCTAACATTATTAAACCTCTTCTGACCAACCCCTTTTATACTTCCACTACAAAACTTAGTCCCTTTGAATTAGTCACTCTTCCCTACATCTTCTCATGCCATTCTTTTCTATCCCTACCCATTTTCAACCTAACCTAACCTAACATTATTAAACCTATTCTGACCAACCCCTCTTATACTTCCACTACAAAACTTAATCCTATTGAATTTGTCACTCTTCCCTAAATCTTCTCATGTCATTCTTTTCCATCCCTACCCATTTTCAACCTAACCTAACCTAACCTTATTAAACCTATTCTGACCAAACCCTCTTATACTTCCACTACAAAACTTTGTCCCTATGAATTAGTCTATCTTCCCTACATCTTCTCATGCCATTCTGTTTCATCTCTACCCATTTTCAACCTAACCTAACCTAACATTATTAAACCTATTCTGACCAACCCCTCTTATACTTCCACTACAAAACTTAGTCCCTTTGAATTAGTCACTCTTCCCTACATCTTCTAATGCCATTCTTTTCTATCCATACCCATTTTCAACCTAACCAAACCTAACATTATTAAACCTATTCTGACCAACCCCTCTTATACTTCCACTACAAAACTTAGTCCCTTTGAATTAGTCACTCTTCCCTACATCTTCTCATGCCATTCTTTTCTATCCTTACCCATTTTCAACCTAACCTAACCTAACATTATTAAACCTATTCTGACCAACCCCTCTTATACTTCCACTACAAAACTTAATACTATTGAATTTGTCACTCTTCCCTACATCTTCTCATGTCATTCTTTTCCATCCCTACCCATTTTCAACCTAACCTAACCTAACATTATTAAACCTATTCTGACCAACCCCTCTTATACTTCCACTACAAAACTTAACCCTATTGAATTTGTCACTCTTCCCTACATCTTCTCATGTTATTCTTTTCCATCCCTACCCATTTTCATCCTAACCTAACCTAACATTATTAAACCTATTTTGACCAAGCCCTCTTATACTTCCAATACAAAACTTAGTCCCTTTGAAATAATCACTCTTCCCTACATCTTCTCATGCCATTCTTTTTCTTCCCTACCCATTTTCAACCTAACCTAACCTAACATTATTAAACCTATTCTGACCGACCCCTCTTATACTTCCACTACAAAATTTAGTCCCTTTGAATTTATCACTCTTCCCTACATCTTCTAATGCCATTCTTTTCTATCCCTACCCATTTTCAACCTAACCTAACATTATTAAACCTATTCTGACCAACCCCTCTTATATTTACACTACAAAACTTAGTCCCTTTGAATTAGTCACTCTTCCCTACATCTTCTCATGCCATTCTTTTGCATCCCTACCCATTTTAAACCTAACCTAACCTAACATTATTAAACCTATTCTGACCAACCCCTCTTATACTTCCACTACAAAACTTAATCCTATTGAATTTGTCACTCTTCCCTACATCTTCTCATGCCATTCTTTTCCATCCCTACCCATTTTCAACCTAACCTAACCTAACATTATTAAACCTATTTTGACCAAGCCCTCTTATACTTCCAATACAAAACTTAGTCTCTTTGAATTAGTCTCTCTTCCCTACATCTTCTCATGCCATTCTTTTCCATCCCTACCCATTTTCAACCTAACCTAACCTAACATTATTAAACCTATTCTGACCAACCCCTCTTATACTTCCACTACAAAACTTAATCCTATTGAATTTGTCACTCTTCCCTACATCTTCTCATGTCATTCTTTTCCATCCCTACCCATTTTCAACCTAACCTAACCTAACATTATTAAACCTATTCTGACCAACCCCTCTTCTACTTCCACTACAAAACTTTGTCCCTATGAATTAGTCTCTCTTCCCTACATCTTCTCATGCCATTCTGTTTCATCTCTACCCATTTTCAACCTAACCTAACCTAACATTATTAAACCTATTCTGACCAACCCCTCTTATACTTCCACTACAAAACTTAGTCCCTTTGAATTAGTCACTCTTCCCTACATCTTCTAATGCCATTCTTTTCTATCCATACCCATTTTCAACCTAACCTAACCTAACATTATTAAACCTATTCTGACCAACCCCTCTTATACTTCCACTACAAAACTTAGTCCCTTTGAATTAGTCACTCTTCCCTACATCTTCTCATGCCATTCTTTTCTATCCCTACCCATTTTCAACCTAACCTAACCTAACATTATTAAACCTATTCTGACCAACCCCTCTTATACTTCCACTAGAAAACTTAATACTATTGAATTTGTTACTCTTCCCTACATCTTCTCATGTCATTCTTTTCCATCCCTACCCATTTTCAACCTAACCTAACCTAACATTATTAAACCTATTCTGACCAACCCCTCTTATACTTCCACTACAAAACTTAATCCTATTGAATTTGTCACTCTTCCCTACATCTTCTCATGTTATTCTTTTCCATCCCTACCCATTTTCATCCTAACCTAACCTAACATTATTAAACCTATTTTGACCAAGCCCTCCTATACTTCCAATACAAAACTTAGTCCCTATGAATTAATCACTCTTCCCTACATCTTCTCATGCCATTCTTTTTCTTCCCTACCCATTTTCAACCTAACCTAACCTAACATTATTAAACCTATTCTGACCGACCCCTCTTATACTTCCACTACAAAATTTAGTCCCTTTGAATTAGTGACTCTTCCCTACATCTTCTAATGCCATTCTTTTCTATCCCTACCCATTTTCAACCTAACCTAACATTATTAAACCTATTCTGACCAACCCCTCTTATATTTACACTACAAAACTTAGTCCCTTTGAATTAGTCACTCTTCCCTACATCTTCTCATGCCATTCTTTTGCATCCCTACCCATTTTAAACCTAACCTAACCTAACATTATTAAACCTATTCTGACCAACCCCTCTTATACTTCCACTACAAAACTTAATCCTATTGAATTTGTCACTCTTCCCTACATCTTCTCATGCCATTCTTTTCCATCCCTACCCATTTTCAACCTAACCTAACCTAACATTATTAAACCTATTTTGACCAAGCCCTCTTATACTTCCAATACAAAACTTAGTCTCTTTGAATTAGTCTCTCTTCCCTACATCTTCTCATGCCATTCTTTTCCATCCCTACCCATTTTCAACCTAACCTAACCTAACATTATTAAACCTCTTCTGACCAACCCCTTTTATACTTCCACTACAAAACTTAGTCCCTTTGAATTAGTCACTCTTCCCTACATCTTCTCATGCCATTCTTTTCTATCCCTACCCATTTTCAACCTAACCTAACCTAACATTATTAAACCTATTCTGACCAACCCCTCTTATACTTCCACTACAAAACTTAATACTATTGAATTTGTCACTCTTCCCTACATCTTCTCATGCCATTCTTTTCCATCCCTACCCATTTTAAACCTAACCTAACCTAACATTATTAAACCTATTCTGACCAACCCCTCTTATACTTCCACTACAAAACTTAATCCTATTGAATTTGTCACTCTTCCCTACATCTTCTCATGCCATTCTTTTCCATCCCTACCCATTTTCAACCTAACCTAACATTATTAAACCTATTTTGACCAAGCCCTCTTATACTTCCAATACAAAACTTAGTCTCTTTGAATTAGTCTCTCTTCCCTACATCTTCTCATGCCATTCTTTTCCATCCCTACCCATTTTCAACCTAACCTAACCTAACATTATTAAACCTCTTCTGACCAACCCCTTTTATACTTCCACTACAAAACTTTGTCCCTATGAATTAGTCTCTCTTCCCTACATCTTCTCATGCCATTCTGTTTCATCTCTACCCATTTTCAACCTAACCTAACCTAACATTATTAAACCTATTCTGACCAACCCCTCTTATACTTCCACTACAAAACTTAGTCCCTTTGAATTAGTCACTCTTCCCTACATCTTCTCATGCCATTCTTTTCTATCCCTACCCATTTTCAACCTAACCTAACCTAACATTATTAAACCTATTATGACCAACCCCTCTTATACTTCCACTACAAAACTTAATATTATTGAATTTGTCACTCTTCCCTACATCTTCTCATGTCATTCTTTTCCATCCCTACCCATTTTCAACCTAACCTAACCTAACATTATTAAACCTATTCTGACCAACCCCTCTTATACTTCCACTACAAAACTTAATCCTATTGAATTTGTCACTCTTCCCTACATCTTCTCATGTCATTCTTTTCCATCCCTACCCATTTTCATCCTAACCTAACCTAACATTATTAAACCTTTTTTGACCAAGCCCTCTTATACTTCCAATACAAAACTTAGTCCCTTTGAATTAATCACTCTTCCCTACATCTTCTCATGCCATTCTTTTTCTTCCCTACTCATTTTCAACCTAACCTAACCTAACATTATTAAACCTATTCTGACCGACCCCTCTTATACTTCCACTACAAAATTTAGTCCCTTTGAATTAGTCACTCTTCCCTACATCTTCTCATGCCATTCTTTTCTATCCCTACCCATTTTCAACCTAACCTAACCTAACATTATTAAACCTATTCTGACCAACCCCTCTTATACTTCCACTACAAAACTTAATCCTATTGAATTTGTCACTCTTCCCTACATCTTCTCATGCCATTCTTTTCCATCCCTACCCATTTTCAACCTAACCTAACCTAACATTATTAAACCTATTTTGTCCAACCCCTGTTATACTTCCACTACAAAACTTAGTCTCTTTGAATTAATCACTCTTCCCTACATCTTCTCATGTTATTCTTTTCTATCCCTACCCATTTTCAACCTAACCTAACCTAACATTATTAAACCTATTCTGACCGACCCCTCTTATACTTCCACTACAAAATTTAGTCCCTTTGAATTAGTGACTCTTCCCTACATCTTCTAATGCCATTCTTTTCTATCCCTACCCATTTTCAACCTAACCTAACATTATTAAACCTATTCTGACCAACCCCTCTTATATTTACACTACAAAACTTAGTCCCTTTGAATTAGTCACACTTCCCTACATCTTCTCATGCCATTCTTTTGCATCCCTACCCATTTTAAACCTAACCTAACCTAACATTATTAAACCTATTCTGACCAACCCCTCTTATACTTCCACTACAAAACTTAATCCTATTGAATTTGTCACTCTTCCCTACATCTTCTCATGCCATTCTTTTCCATCCCTACCCATTTTCAACCTAACCTAACCTAACATTATTAAACCTATTTTGACCAAGCCCTCTTATACTTCCAATTCAAAACTTAGTCTCTTTGAATTAGTCTCTCTTCCCTACATCTTCTCATGCCATTCTTTTGCATCCCTACCCATTTTCAACCTAACCTAACCTAACATTATTAAACCTCTTCTGACCAACCCCTTTTATACTTCCACTACAAAACTTAGTCCCTTTGAATTAGTCACTCTTCCCTACATCTTCTCATGCCATTCTTTTCTATCCCTACCCATTTTCAACCTAACCTAACCTAACATTATTAAACCTATTCTGACCAACCCCTCTTATACTTCCACTACAAAACTTAGTCTCTTTGAATTAGTCTCTCCTCCCTACATCTTCTCATGCCATTCTTTTCCATCGCTACCCATTTTCAACCTAACCTAACCTAACATTATTAAACCTATTCTGACCAACCCCTCTTATACTTCCACTACAAAACTTAGTCCCTTTGAATTAGTCACTCTTCCCTACATCTTCTCATGCCATTCTTTTCTATCCCTACCCATTTTCAACCTAACCTAACCTAACATTATTAAACCTATTCTGACCAACCCCTCTTATACTTCCACTACAAAAGTTAATCCTATTGAATTTGTCACTCTTCCCTACATCTTCTCATGCCATTCTTTTCCATCCCTACCCATTTTCAACCTAACCTAACCTAACATTATTAAACCTATTCTGACCAACCCCTCTTATACTTCCACTACAAAACTTAATCCTATTGAATTTGTCACTCTTCCCTACATCTTCTCATGCCATTCTTTTCCATCCCTACCCATTTTCAACCTAACCTAACCTAACATTATTAAACCTATTTTGTCCAACCCCTCTTATACTTCCACTACAAAACATAGTCTCTTTGAATTAGTCTCTCTTCCCTACATCTTCTCATGCCATTCTTTTCCATCCCTACCCATTTTCAACCTAACCTAACCTAACATTATTAAACCTATTCTGACCAACCCCTCTTATACTTCCACTACAAAACTTAGTCCCTTTGAATTAGTCACTCTTCCCTACATCTTCTCATGCCATTCTTTTCTATCCCTACCCATTTTCAACCTAACCTAACCTAACATTATTAAACCTATTCTGACCAACCCCTCTTATACTTCCACTACAAAAGTTAATCCTATTGAATTTGTCACTCTTCCCTACATCTTCTCATGCCATTCTTTTCCATCCCTACCCATTTTCAACCTAACCTAACCTAACATTATTAAACCTATTTTGACCAAGCCCTCTTATACTTCCACTACAAAACTTAATCCTATTGAATTTGTCACTCTTCCCTACATCTTCTCATGTCATTCTTTTCCATCCCTACCCATTTTCAACCTAACCTAACCTAACATTATTAAACCTATTCTGACCAACCCCTCTTATACTTCCACTACAAAACTTTGTCCCTATGAATTAGTCTCTCTTCCCTACATCTTCTCATGCCATTCTTTTCTATCCCTACCCATTTTCAACCTAACCTAACCTAACATTATTAAACCTATTCTGACCAACCCCTCTTATACTTCCACTACAAAACTTAATCCTATTGAATTTGTCACTCTTCCCTACATCTTCTCATGCCATTCTTTTCCATCCCTACCCATTTTCAACCTAACATTATTAAACCTATTTTGTCCAACCTCTCTTATACTTCCACTACAAAACTTAGTCTCTTTGAATTAGTCTCTCTTCCCTACATCTTCTCATGCCATTCTTTTCCATCCCTACCCATTTTCAACCTAACCTAACCTAACATTATTAAACCTATTCTGACTAACCCCTCTTATACTTCCAATACAAAACTTAGTCCCTTTGAATTAGTCACTCTTCCCTACATCTTCTCATGCCATTCTTTTCTATCCCTACCCATTTTCAACCTAACCTAACCTAACATTATTAAACCTATTCTGACCAACCCCTCTTATACTTCCACTACAAAAGTTAATCCTATTGAATTTGTCACTCTTCCCTACATCTTCTCATGCCATTATTTTCCATCCCTACCCATTTTCAACCTAACATTATTAAACCTATTTTGACCAAGCCCTCTTATACTTCCAATACAAAACTTAGTCCCTTTGAATTAATCACTCTTCCCTACATCTTCTCATGCCATTCTTTTCTATCCCTACCCATTTTCAACCTAACCTAACCTAACATTATTAAACCTCTTCTGACCAACCCCTTTTATACTTCCACTACAAAACTTAGTCCCTTTGAATTAGTCACTCTTCCCTACATCTTCTCATGCCATTCTTTTCTATCCCTACCCATTTTCAACCTAACATAACCTAACATTATTAAACCTATTCTGACCAACCCCTCTTATACTTCCACTACAAAACTTAATCCTATTGAATTTGTCACTCTTCCCTACATCTTCTCATGTCATTCTTTTCCATCCCTACCCATTTTCAACCTAACCTAACCTAACATTATTATACCTATTCTGACCAACCCCTCTTATACTTCCACTACAAAACTTTGTCCCTATGAATTAGTCTCTCTTCCCTACATCTTCTCATGCCATTCTGTTTCATCCCTACCCATTTTCAACCTAACCTAACCTAACATTATTAAACCTATTCTGACCAACCCCTCTTATACTTCCACTACAAAACTTAATCCTATTGAATTTGTCACTCTTCCCTACATCTTCTCATGCCATTCTTTTCCATCCCTACCCATTTTCAAATTAACCTAACCTAACATTATTAAACCTATTCTGACCAACCCCTCTTCTACTTCCACTACAAAACTTAGTCCCTTTGAATTAGTCACTCTTCCCTACATCTTCTAATGCCATTCTTTTCTATCCCTACCCATTTTCAACCTAACCTAACCTAACATTATTAAACCTATTCTGACCAACCCCTCTTATACTTCCACTACAAAACTTAGTCCCTTTGAATTAGTCACTCTTCCCTACATCTTCTCATGCTATTCTTTTCTATCCCTACCCATTTTCAACCTAACCTAACCTAACATTATTAAACCTATTCTGACCAACCCCTCTTATACTTCCACTACAAAACTTAATACTATTGAATTTGTCACTCTTCCCTACATCTTCTCATGTCATTCTTTTCCATCCCTACCCATTTTCAACCTAACCTAACCTAACATTATTAAACCTATTCTGACCAACCCCTCTTATACTTCCACTACAAAACTTAATCCTATTGAATTTGTCACTCTTCCCTACATCTTCTCATG
Source organism: Petrolisthes cinctipes (assembly GCA_033782935.1). NCBI lineage: Eukaryota > Metazoa > Arthropoda > Malacostraca > Decapoda > Porcellanidae > Petrolisthes > Petrolisthes cinctipes. The sequence goes on along the minus strand of JAWQEG010001969.1, from coordinate 82,383 downwards.
TCATTCTTTTCCATCCCTACCCATTTTCAACCTAACCTAACCTAACATTATTAAACCTATTTTGACCAAGCCCTCTTATACTTCCACTACAAAACTTAGTCCCTTTGAGTTAATCACTCTTCCCTACATCTTCTCATGCCATTCTTTTTCTTCCCTACCCATTTTCAACCTAACATAACCTAACATTATTAAACCTATTCTGACCGACCCCTCTTATACTTCCACTACAAAACTTAGTCCCTTTGAATTAGTCACACTTCCCTACATCTTCTCATGCCATTCTTTTCTATCCCTACCCATTTTCAACCTAACCTAACCTAACATTATTAAACCTATTCTGACCAACCCCTCTTATACTTCCACTACAAAACTTAATCCTATTGAATTTGTCACTCTTCCCTACATCTTCTCATGTCATTCTTTTCCATCCCTACCCATTTTCAACCTAACCTAACCTAACATTATTAAACCTATTCTGACCAAGCCCTCTTATACTTCCACTACAAAACTTTGTCCCTATGAATTAATCTCTCTTCCCTACATCTTCTCATGCCATTCTGTTTCATCCCTACCCATTTTCAACCTAACCTAACCTAACATTATTAAACCTATTCTGATCAACCCCTCTTATACTTCCACTACAAAACTTAGTCCCTTTGAATTAGTCACTCTTCCCTACATCTTCTCATGCCATTCTTTTCTATCCCTACACATTTTCAACCTAACCTAACCTAACATTATTAAACCTATTCTGACCAACCCCTCTTATACTTCCACTACAAAACTTAGTCCCTTTGAATTAGTCACTCTTCCCTACATCTTCTCATGCCATTCTTTTCTATCCCTACCCATTTTCAACCTAACCTAACCTAACATTATTAAAACTATTCTGACCAACCCCTCTTATACTTCCACTACAAAACTTAATCCTATTGAATTTGTCACTCTTCCCTACATCTTCTCATGTCATTCTTTTCCATCCCTACCCATTTTCAACCTAACCTAACCTAACATTATTAAACCTATTCTGACCAACCCCTCTTATACTTCCACTACAAAACTTAATCCTATTGAATTTGTCACTCTTCCCTTCTTCTTCTCATGTCATTCTTTTCCATCCCTACCCATTTTCAACCTAACCTAACCTAACATTATTAAACCTATTTTGACCAAGCCCTCTTATACTTCCAATACAAAACTTAGTCCCTTTGAATTAGTCACTCTTCCCTACATCTTCTCATGCCATTCTTTTCTATTCCTACCCATTTTCAACCTAACCTAACCTAACATTATTAAACCTATTTTGTCCAATCCCTCTTATACTTCCACTACAAAACTTAATCCTATTGAATTTGTCACTCTTCCCTACATCTTCTCATGTCATTCTTTTCCATCCCTACCCATTTTCAACCTAACCTAACATAACATTATTAAACCTATTCTGACCAACCCCTCTTATACTTCCACTACAAAACTTAATCCTATTGAATTTGTCACTCTTCCCTACATCTTCTCATGTCATTCTTTTCCATACCTACCCATTTTCAACCTAACCTAACCTAACATTATTAAACCTATTCTGACCAACCCCTCTTATACTCCCACTACAAAACTTTGTCCCTAGGAATTAGTCTCTCTTCCCTACATCTTCTCATGCCATTCTGTTTCATCCCTACCCATTTTCAACCTAACCTAACCTAACATTATTAAACCTATTCTGACCAACCCCTCTTATACTTCCACTACAAAACTTAATCCTATTGAATTTGTCACTCTTCCCTACATCTTCTCATGTCATTCTTTTCCATCCCTACCCATTTTCAACTTAACCTAACCTAACATTATTAAACCTATTCTGACCAAGCCCTCTTATACTTCCACTACAAAACTTAGTCCCTTTGAATTAGTCACTCTTTCCTACATCTTCTAATGCCATTCTTTTCTATCCCTACCCATTTTCAACCTAACCTAACCTAACATTATTAAACCTATTCTGACCAACCCCTCTTATACTTCCAATACAAAACTTAGTCCTTTTGAATTAGTCACTCTTCCCTACATCTTCTCATGCTATTCTTTTCTATCCCTACCCATTTTCAACCTAACCTAACCTAACATTATTAAACCTATTCTGACCAACCCCTCTTATGCTTCCACTACAAAACTTAATCCTATTGAATTTGTCACTCTTCCCTACATCTTCTCATGTCATTCTTTTCCATCCCTACCCATTTTCAACCTAACCTAACCTAACATTATTAAACCTATTCTGACCAACCCCTCTTATACTTCCACTACAAAACTTAATCCTATTGAATTTGTCACTCTTCCCTACATCTTCTCATGTCATTCTTTTCCATCCCTACCCATTTTCAACCTAACCTAACCTAACATTATTAAACCTATTTTGACCAAGCCCTCTTATACTTCCACTACAAAACTTAGTCCCTTTGAATTAATCACTCTTCCCTACATCTTCGCATGCCATTCTTTTTCTTCCCTACCCATTTTCAACCTAACCTAACCTAACATTATTAAACCTATTCTGACCAACCCCTGTTATGCTTCCACTACAAAACTTAATACTATTGAATTTGTCACTCTTCCCTACATCTTCTCATGTCATTCTTTTCCATCCCTACCCATTTTCAACCTAACCTAACCTAACATTATTAAACCTATTCTGACCAACCCCTCTTATACTTCCACTACAAAACTTAATCCTATTGAATTTGTCACTCTTCCCTACATCTTCTCATGTCATTCTTTTCCATCCCTACCCATTTTCAACCTAACCTAACCTAACATTATTAAACCTATTCTGACCAACCCCTCTTATACTTCCACTACAAAACTTAGTCCCTTTGAGTTAATCACTCTTCCCTACATCTTCTCATGCCATTCTTTTTCTTCCCTACCCATTTTCAACCTAACCTAACCTAACATTATTAAACCTATTCTGACCGACCCCTCTTATACTTCCACTACAAAACTTAGTCCCTTAGAATTAGTCACACTTCCCTACATCTTCTCATGCCATTCTTTTCTATCCCTACCCATTTTCAACCTAACCTAACCTAACATTATTAAACCTATTCTGACCAACCCCTCTTATACTTCCACTACAAAACTTAATCCTATTGAATTTGTCACTCTTCCCTACATCTTCTCATGTCATTCTTTTCCATCCCTACCCATTTTCAACCTAACCTAACCTAACATTATTAAACCTATTCTGACCAAGCCCTCTTATACTTCCACTACAAAACTTTGTCCCTATGAATTAGTCTCTCTTCCCTACATCTTCTCATGCCATTCTGTTTCATCCCTACCCATTTTCAACCTAACCTAACCTAACATTATTAAACCTATTCTGACCAACCCCTCTTATACTTCCACTACAAAACTTAGTCCCTTTGAATTAGTCACTCTTCCCTACATCTTCTAATGCCATTCTTTTCTATCCCTACCCATTTTCAACCTAACCTAACCTAACATTATTAAACCTATTCTGACCAACCCCTCTTATACTTCCACTACAAAACTTAGTCCCTTTGAATTAGTCACTCTTCCCTACATCTTCTCATGCCATTCTTTTCTATCCCTACCCATTTTCAACCTAACCTAACCTAACATTATTAAACCTATTCTGACCAACCCCTCTTATACTTCCACTACAAAACTTAATCCTATTGAATTTGTCACTCTTCCCTACATCTTCTCATGTCATTCTTTTCCATCCCTACCCATTTTCAACCTAACCTAACCTAACATTATTAAACCTATTCTGACCAACCCCTCTTATACTTCCACTACAAAACTTAATCCTATTGAATTTGTCACTCTTCCCTACTTCTTCTCATGTCATTCTTTTCCATCCCTACCCATTTTCAACCTAACCTAACCTAACATTATTAAACCTATTTTGACCAAGCCCTCTTATACTTCCAATACAAAACTTAGTCCCTTTGAATTAGTCACTCTTCCCTACATCTTCTCATGCCATTCTTTTCTATCCCTACCCATTTTCAACCTAACCTAACCTAACATTATTAAACCTATTCTGACCGACCCCTCTTATACTTCCACTACAAAACTTAGTCCCTTTGAATTAGTCACACTTCCCTACATCTTCTCATGCCATTCTTTTCTATCCCTACCCATTTTCAACCTAACCTAACCTAACATTATTAAACCTATTCTGACCGACCCCTCTTATACTTCCACTACAAAACTTAGTCCCTTTGAATTAGTCACACTTCCCTACATCTTCTCATGCCATTCTTTTCTATCCCTACCCATTTTCAACCTAACCTAACCTAACATTATTAAACCTATTCTGACCAACCCCTCTTATACTTCCACTACAAAACTTAATCCTATTGAATTTGTCACTCTTCCCTACATCTTCTCATGTCATTCTATTCCATCCCTACCCATTTTCAACCTAACCTAACCTAACATTATTAAACCTATTCTGACCAAGCCCTCTTATACTTCCACTACAAAACTTTGTCCCTATGAATTAGTCTCTCTTCCCTACATCTTCTCATGCCATTTTGTTTCATCCCTACCCATTTTCAACCTAACCTAACCTAACATTATTAAACCTATTCTGACCGACCCCTCTTATACTTCCACTACAAAACTTAGTCCCTTTGAATTAGTCACACTTCCCTACATCTTCTCATGCCATTCTTTTCTATCCCTACCCATTTTCAACCTAACCTAACCTAACATTATTAAACCTATTCTGACCGACCCCTCTTATACTTCCACTACAAAATTTAGTCCCTTTGAATTAGTGACTCTTCCCTACATCTTCTAATGCCATTCTTTTCTATCCCTACCCATTTTCAACCTAACCTAACATTATTAAACCTATTCTGACCAACCCCTCTTATATTTACACTACAAAACTTAGTCCCTTTGAATTAGTCACACTTCCCTACATCTTCTCATGCCATTCTTTTGCATCCCTACCCATTTTAAACCTAACCTAACCTAACATTATTAAACCTATTCTGACCAACCCCTCTTATACTTCCACTACAAATCTTAATCCTATTGAATTTGTCACTCTTCCCTACATCTTCTCATGCCATTCTTTTCCATCCCTACCCATTTTCAACCTAACCTAACCTAACATTATTAAACCTATTTTGACCAAGCCCTCTTATACTTCCAATTCAAAACTTAGTCTCTTTGAATTAGTCTCTCTTCCCTACATCTTCTCATGCCATTCTTTTGCATCCCTACCCATTTTCAACCTAACCTAACCTAACATTATTAAACCTCTTCTGACCAACCCCTTTTATACTTCCACTACAAAACTTAGTCCCTTTGAATTAGTCACTCTTCCCTACATCTTCTCATGCCATTCTTTTCTATCCCTACCCATTTTCAACCTAACCTAACCTAACATTATTAAACCTATTCTGACCAACCCCTCTTATACTTCCACTACAAAACTTAGTCTCTTTGAATTAGTCTCTCCTCCCTACATCTTCTCATGCCATTCTTTTCCATCCCTACCCATTTTCAACCTAACCTAACCTAACATTATTAAACCTATTCTGACCAACCCCTCTTATACTTCCACTACAAAACTTAGTCCCTTTGAATTAGTCACTCTTCCCTACATCTTCTCATGCCATTCTTTTCTATCCCTACCCATTTTCAACCTAACCTAACCTAACATTATTAAACCTATTCTGACCAACCCCTCTTATACTTCCACTACAAAAGTTAATCCTATTGAATTTGTCACTCTTCCCTACATCTTCTCATGCCATTCTTTTCCATCCCTACCCATTTTCAACCTAACCTAACCTAACATTATTAAACCTATTCTGACCAACCCCTCTTATACTTCCACTACAAAACTTAATCCTATTGAATTTGTCACTCTTCCCTACATCTTCTCATGCCATTCTTTTCCATCCCTACCCATTTTCAACCTAACCTAACCTAACATTATTAAACCTATTTTGTCCAACCCCTCTTATACTTCCACTACAAAACATAGTCTCTTTGAATTAGTCTCTCTTCCCTACATCTTCTCATGCCATTCTTTTCCATCCCTACCCATTTTCAACCTAACCTAACCTAACATTATTAAACCTATTCTGACCAACCCCTCTTATACTTCCACTACAAAACTTAGTCCCTTTGAATTAGTCACTCTTCCCTACATCTTCTCATGCCATTCTTTTCTATCCCTACCCATTTTCAACCTAACCTAACCTAACATTATTAAACCTATTCTGACCAACCCCTCTTATACTTCCACTACAAAAGTTAATCCTATTGAATTTGTCACTCTTCCCTACATCTTCTCATGCCATTCTTTTCCATCCCTACCCATTTTCAACCTAACCTAACCTAACATTATTAAACCTATTTTGACCAAGCCCTCTTATACTTCCACTACAAAACTTAATCCTATTGAATTTGTCACTCTTCCCTACATCTTCTCATGTCATTCTTTTCCATCCCTACCCATTTTCAACCTAACCTAACCTAACATTATTAAACCTATTCTGACCAACCCCTCTTATACTTCCACTACAAAACTTTGTCCCTATGAATTAGTCTCTCTTCCCTACATCTTCTCATGCCATTCTTTTCTATCCCTACCCATTTTCAACCTAACCTAACCTAACATTATTAAACCTATTCTGACCAACCCCTCTTATACTTCCACTACAAAACTTAATCCTATTGAATTTGTCACTCTTCCCTACATCTTCTCATGCCATTCTTTTCCATCCCTACCCATTTTCAACCTAACATTATTAAACCTATTTTGTCCAACCTCTCTTATACTTCCACTACAAAACTTAGTCTCTTTGAATTAGTCTCTCTTCCCTACATCTTCTCATGCCATTCTTTTCCATCCCTACCCATTTTCAACCTAACCTAACCTAACATTATTAAACCTATTCTGACTAACCCCTCTTATACTTCCAATACAAAACTTAGTCCCTTTGAATTAGTCACTCTTCCCTACATCTTCTCATGCCATTCTTTTCTATCCCTACCCATTTTCAACCTAACCTAACCTAACATTATTAAACCTATTCTGACCAACCCCTCTTATACTTCCACTACAAAAGTTAATCCTATTGAATTTGTCACTCTTCCCTACATCTTCTCATGCCATTATTTTCCATCCCTACCCATTTTCAACCTAACATTATTAAACCTATTTTGACCAAGCCCTCTTATACTTCCAATACAAAACTTAGTCCCTTTGAATTAATCACTCTTCCCTACATCTTCTCATGCCATTCTTTTCTATCCCTACCCATTTTCAACCTAACCTAACCTAACATTATTAAACCTCTTCTGACCAACCCCTTTTATACTTCCACTACAAAACTTAGTCCCTTTGAATTAGTCACTCTTCCCTACATCTTCTCATGCCATTCTTTTCTATCCCTACCCATTTTCAACCTAACATAACCTAACATTATTAAACCTATTCTGACCAACCCCTCTTATACTTCCACTACAAAACTTAATCCTATTGAATTTGTCACTCTTCCCTACATCTTCTCATGTCATTCTTTTCCATCCCTACCCATTTTCAACCTAACCTAACCTAACATTATTATACCTATTCTGACCAACCCCTCTTATACTTCCACTACAAAACTTTGTCCCTATGAATTAGTCTCTCTTCCCTACATCTTCTCATGCCATTCTGTTTCATCCCTACCCATTTTCAACCTAACCTAACCTAACATTATTAAACCTATTCTGACCAACCCCTCTTATACTTCCACTACAAAACTTAATCCTATTGAATTTGTCACTCTTCCCTACATCTTCTCATGCCATTCTTTTCCATCCCTACCCATTTTCAAATTAACCTAACCTAACATTATTAAACCTATTCTGACCAACCCCTCTTCTACTTCCACTACAAAACTTAGTCCCTTTGAATTAGTCACTCTTCCCTACATCTTCTAATGCCATTCTTTTCTATCCCTACCCATTTTCAACCTAACCTAACCTAACATTATTAAACCTATTCTGACCAACCCCTCTTATACTTCCACTACAAAACTTAGTCCCTTTGAATTAGTCACTCTTCCCTACATCTTCTCATGCTATTCTTTTCTATCCCTACCCATTTTCAACCTAACCTAACCTAACATTATTAAACCTATTCTGACCAACCCCTCTTATACTTCCACTACAAAACTTAATACTATTGAATTTGTCACTCTTCCCTACATCTTCTCATGTCATTCTTTTCCATCCCTACCCATTTTCAACCTAACCTAACCTAACATTATTAAACCTATTCTGACCAACCCCTCTTATACTTCCACTACAAAACTTAATCCTATTGAATTTGTCACTCTTCCCTACATCTTCTCATGTCATTCTTTTCCATCCCTACCCATTTTCAACCTAACCTAACCTAACATTATTAAACCTATTTTGACCAAGCCCTCTTATACTTCCACTACAAAACTTAGTCCCTTTGAGTTAATCACTCTTCCCTACATCTTCTCATGCCATTCTTTTTCTTCCCTACCCATTTTCAACCTAACATAACCTAACATTATTAAACCTATTCTGACCGACCCCTCTTATACTTCCACTACAAAACTTAGTCCCTTTGAATTAGTCACACTTCCCTACATCTTCTCATGCCATTCTTTTCTATCCCTACCCATTTTCAACCTAACCTAACCTAACATTATTAAACCTATTCTGACCAACCCCTCTTATACTTCCACTACAAAACTTAATCCTATTGAATTTGTCACTCTTCCCTACATCTTCTCATGTCATTCTTTTCCATCCCTACCCATTTTCAACCTAACCTAACCTAACATTATTAAACCTATTCTGACCAAGCCCTCTTATACTTCCACTACAAAACTTTGTCCCTATGAATTAATCTCTCTTCCCTACATCTTCTCATGCCATTCTGTTTCATCCCTACCCATTTTCAACCTAACCTAACCTAACATTATTAAACCTATTCTGATCAACCCCTCTTATACTTCCACTACAAAACTTAGTCCCTTTGAATTAGTCACTCTTCCCTACATCTTCTCATGCCATTCTTTTCTATCCCTACACATTTTCAACCTAACCTAACCTAACATTATTAAACCTATTCTGACCAACCCCTCTTATACTTCCACTACAAAACTTAGTCCCTTTGAATTAGTCACTCTTCCCTACATCTTCTCATGCCATTCTTTTCTATCCCTACCCATTTTCAACCTAACCTAACCTAACATTATTAAAACTATTCTGACCAACCCCTCTTATACTTCCACTACAAAACTTAATCCTATTGAATTTGTCACTCTTCCCTACATCTTCTCATGTCATTCTTTTCCATCCCTACCCATTTTCAACCTAACCTAACCTAACATTATTAAACCTATTCTGACCAACCCCTCTTATACTTCCACTACAAAACTTAATCCTATTGAATTTGTCACTCTTCCCTTCTTCTTCTCATGTCATTCTTTTCCATCCCTACCCATTTTCAACCTAACCTAACCTAACATTATTAAACCTATTTTGACCAAGCCCTCTTATACTTCCAATACAAAACTTAGTCCCTTTGAATTAGTCACTCTTCCCTACATCTTCTCATGCCATTCTTTTCTATTCCTACCCATTTTCAACCTAACCTAACCTAACATTATTAAACCTATTTTGTCCAATCCCTCTTATACTTCCACTACAAAACTTAATCCTATTGAATTTGTCACTCTTCCCTACATCTTCTCATGTCATTCTTTTCCATCCCTACCCATTTTCAACCTAACCTAACATAACATTATTAAACCTATTCTGACCAACCCCTCTTATACTTCCACTACAAAACTTAATCCTATTGAATTTGTCACTCTTCCCTACATCTTCTCATGTCATTCTTTTCCATACCTACCCATTTTCAACCTAACCTAACCTAACATTATTAAACCTATTCTGACCAACCCCTCTTATACTCCCACTACAAAACTTTGTCCCTAGGAATTAGTCTCTCTTCCCTACATCTTCTCATGCCATTCTGTTTCATCCCTACCCATTTTCAACCTAACCTAACCTAACATTATTAAACCTATTCTGACCAACCCCTCTTATACTTCCACTACAAAACTTAATCCTATTGAATTTGTCACTCTTCCCTACATCTTCTCATGTCATTCTTTTCCATCCCTACCCATTTTCAACTTAACCTAACCTAACATTATTAAACCTATTCTGACCAAGCCCTCTTATACTTCCACTACAAAACTTAGTCCCTTTGAATTAGTCACTCTTTCCTACATCTTCTAATGCCATTCTTTTCTATCCCTACCCATTTTCAACCTAACCTAACCTAACATTATTAAACCTATTCTGACCAACCCCTCTTATACTTCCACTACAAAACTTAGTCCTTTTGAATTAGTCACTCTTCCCTACATCTTCTCATGCTATTCTTTTCTATCCCTACCCATTTTCAACCTAACCTAACCTAACATTATTAAACCTATTCTGACCAACCCCTCTTATGCTTCCACTACAAAACTTAATCCTATTGAATTTGTCACTCTTCCCTACATCTTCTCATGTCATTCTTTTCCATCCCTACCCATTTTCAACCTAACCTAACCTAACATTATTAAACCTATTCTGACCAACCCCTCTTATACTTCCACTACAAAACTTAATCCTATTGAATTTGTCACTCTTCCCTACATCTTCTCATGTCATTCTTTTCCATCCCTACCCATTTTCAACCTAACCTAACCTAACATTATTAAACCTATTTTGACCAAGCCCTCTTATACTTCCACTACAAAACTTAGTCCCTTTGAATTAATCACTCTTCCCTACATCTTCGCATGCCATTCTTTTTCTTCCCTACCCATTTTCAACCTAACCTAACCTAACATTATTAAACCTATTCTGACCAACCCCTGTTATGCTTCCACTACAAAACTTAATACTATTGAATTTGTCACTCTTCCCTACATCTTCTCATGTCATTCTTTTCCATCCCTACCCATTTTCAACCTAACCTAACCTAACATTATTAAACCTATTCTGACCAACCCCTCTTATACTTCCACTACAAAACTTAATCCTATTGAATTTGTCACTCTTCCCTACATCTTCTCATGTCATTCTTTTCCATCCCTACCCATTTTCAACCTAACCTAACCTAACATTATTAAACCTATTCTGACCAACCCCTCTTATACTTCCACTACAAAACTTAGTCCCTTTGAGTTAATCACTCTTCCCTACATCTTCTCATGCCATTCTTTTTCTTCCCTACCCATTTTCAACCTAACCTAACCTAACATTATTAAACCTATTCTGACCGACCCCTCTTATACTTCCACTACAAAACTTAGTCCCTTAGAATTAGTCACACTTCCCTACATCTTCTCATGCCATTCTTTTCTATCCCTACCCATTTTCAACCTAACCTAACCTAACATTATTAAACCTATTCTGACCAACCCCTCTTATACTTCCACTACAAAACTTAATCCTATTGAATTTGTCACTCTTCCCTACATCTTCTCATGTCATTCTTTTCCATCCCTACCCATTTTCAACCTAACCTAACCTAACATTATTAAACCTATTCTGACCAAGCCCTCTTATACTTCCACTACAAAACTTTGTCCCTATGAATTAGTCTCTCTTCCCTACATCTTCTCATGCCATTCTGTTTCATCCCTACCCATTTTCAACCTAACCTAACCTAACATTATTAAACCTATTCTGACCAACCCCTCTTATACTTCCACTACAAAACTTAGTCCCTTTGAATTAGTCACTCTTCCCTACATCTTCTAATGCCATTCTTTTCTATCCCTACCCATTTTCAACCTAACCTAACCTAACATTATTAAACCTATTCTGACCAACCCCTCTTATACTTCCACTACAAAACTTAGTCCCTTTGAATTAGTCACTCTTCCCTACATCTTCTCATGCCATTCTTTTCTATCCCTACCCATTTTCAACCTAACCTAACCTAACATTATTAAACCTATTCTGACCAACCCCTCTTATACTTCCACTACAAAACTTAATCCTATTGAATTTGTCACTCTTCCCTACATCTTCTCATGTCATTCTTTTCCATCCCTACCCATTTTCAACCTAACCTAACCTAACATTATTAAACCTATTCTGACCAACCCCTCTTATACTTCCACTACAAAACTTAATCCTATTGAATTTGTCACTCTTCCCTACTTCTTCTCATGTCATTCTTTTCCATCCCTACCCATTTTCAACCTAACCTAACCTAACATTATTAAACCTATTTTGACCAAGCCCTCTTATACTTCCAATACAAAACTTAGTCCCTTTGAATTAGTCACTCTTCCCTACATCTTCTCATGCCATTCTTTTCTATCCCTACCCATTTTCAACCTAACCTAACCTAACATTATTAAACCTATTCTGACCGACCCCTCTTATACTTCCACTACAAAACTTAGTCCCTTTGAATTAGTCACACTTCCCTACATCTTCTCATGCCATTCTTTTCTATCCCTACCCATTTTCAACCTAACCTAACCTAACATTATTAAACCTATTCTGACCGACCCCTCTTATACTTCCACTACAAAACTTAGTCCCTTTGAATTAGTCACACTTCCCTACATCTTCTCATGCCATTCTTTTCTATCCCTACCCATTTTCAACCTAACCTAACCTAACATTATTAAACCTATTCTGACCAACCCCTCTTATACTTCCACTACAAAACTTAATCCTATTGAATTTGTCACTCTTCCCTACATCTTCTCATGTCATTCTATTCCATCCCTACCCATTTTCAACCTAACCTAACCTAACATTATTAAACCTATTCTGACCAAGCCCTCTTATACTTCCACTACAAAACTTTGTCCCTATGAATTTGTCTCTCTTCCCTACATCTTCTCATGCCATTTTGTTTCATCCCTACCCATTTTCAACCTAACCTAACCTAACATTATTAAACCTATTCTGACCGACCCCTCTTATACTTCCACTACAAAACTTAGTCCCTTTGAATTAGTCACACTTCCCTACATCTTCTCATGCCATTCTTTTCTATCCCTACCCATTTTCAACCTAACCTAACCTAACATTATTAAACCTATTCTGACCGACCCCTCTTATACTTCCACTACAAAACTTAGTCCCTTTGAATTAGTCACACTTCCCTACATCTTCTCATGCCATTCTTTTCTATCCCTACCCATTTTCAACCTAACCTAACCTAACATTATTAAACCTATTCTGACCAACCCCTCTTATACTTCCACTACAAAACTTAATCCTATTGAATTTGTCACTCTTCCCTACATCTTCTCATGTCATTCTTTTCCATCCCTACCCATTTTCAACCTAACCTAACCTAACATTATTAAACCTATTTTGACCAAGCCCTCTTATACTTCCACTACAAAACTTAGTCCCTTTGAATTAATCACTCTTCCCTACATCTTCTCATGCCATTCTTTTTCTTCCCTACCCATTTTCAACCTAACCTAACCTAACATTATTAAACCTATTCTGACCAACCCCTCTTATGCTTCCACTACAAAACTTAATACTATTGAATTTGTCACTCTTCCCTACATCTTCTCATGTCATTCTTTTCCATCCCTACCCATTTTCAACCTAACCTAACCTAACATTATTAAACCTATTCTGACCAACCCCTCTTATACTTCCACTACAAAACTTAATCCTATTGAATTTGTCACTCTTCCCTACATCTTCTCATGTCATTCTTTTCCATCCCTACCCATTTTCAACCTAACCTAACCTAACATTATTAAACCTATTTCGACCAAGCCCTCTTATACTTCCACTACAAAACTTAGTCCCTTTGAATTAATCACTCTTCCCTACATCTTCTCATGGCATTCTTTTTCTTCCCTACCCATTTTCAACCTAACCTAACCTAACATTATTAAACCTATTCTGACCGACCCCTCTTATACTTCCACTACAAAACTTAGTCCCTTTGAATCAGTCACTCTTCCCTACATCTTCTCATGCCATTCTTTTCTATCCCTACCCATTTTCAACCTAACCTAACCTAACATTATTAAACCTATTCTGACCAACCCCTCTTATGCTTCCACTACAAAACTTAATACTATTGAATTTGTCACTCTTCCCTACATCTTCTCATGTCATTCTTTTCCATCCCTACCCATTTTCAACCTAACCTAACCTAACATTATTAAACCTATTCTGACCAACCCCTCTTATACTTCCACTACAAAACTTAATCCTATTGAATTTGTCACTCTTCCCTACATCTTCTCATGTCATTCTTTTCCATCCCTACCCATTTTCAACCTAACCTAACCTAACATTATTAAACCTATTTTGACCAAGCCCTCTTATACTTCCACTACAAAACTTAGTCCCTTTGAATTAATCACTCTTCCCTACATCTTCTCATGCCATTCTTTTTCTTCCCTACCCATTTTCAACCTAACCTAACTTAACATTATTAAACCTATTCTGACCGACCCCTCTTATACTTCCACTACAAAACTTAGTCCCTTTGAATTAGTCACTCTTCCCTACATCTTCTCATGCCATTCTTTTCTATCCCTACCCATTTTCAACCTAACCTAACCTAACATTATTAAACCTATTCTGACCAACCCCTCTTATACTTCCACTACAAAACTTAATCCTATTGAATTTGTCACTCTTCCCTACATCTTCTCATGCCATTCTTTTCCATCCCTACCCATTTTCAACCTAACCTAACCTAACATTATTAAACCTATTTTGTCCAACCCCTCTTATACTTCCACTACAAAACTTAGTCTCTTTGAATTAGTCTCTCTTCCCTACATCTTCTCATGCCATTCTTTTAAATCCCTACCCATTTTCAACCTAACCTAACCTAACATTATTAAACCTCTTCTGACCAACCCCTCTTATACTTCCACTACAAAACTTAGTCCCTTTGAATTAGTCACTCTTCCCTACATCTTCTCATGCCATTCTTTTCTATCCCTACCCATTTTCAACCTAACCTAACCTAACATTATTAAACCTATTCTGACCAACCCCTCTTATACTTCCACTACAAAACTTAATCCTATTGAATTTGTCACTCTTACCTACATCTTCTCATGTCATTCTTTTCCATCCCTACCCATTTTCAACCTAACCTAACCTAACATTATTAAACCTATTCTGACCAACCCCTCTTATACTTCCACTAAAAAACTTTGTCCCTATGAATTAGTCTCTCTTCCCTACATCTTCTCATGCCATTCTGTTTCATCCCTACCCATTTTCAACCTAACCTAACCTAACATTATTAAACCTATTCTGACCGACCCCTCTTATACTTCCACTACAAAACTTAGTCCCTTTGAATTAATCACTCTTCCCTACATCTTCTAATGCCATTCTTTTCTATCCCTACCCATTTTCAACCTAACCTAACCTAACATTATTAAACCTATTCTGACCAACCCCTCTTATACTTCCACTACAAAACTTAGTCCCTTTGAATTAGTCACTCTTTCCTACATCTTCTAATGCCATTCTTTTCTATCCCTACCCATTTTCAACCTAACCTAACCTAACATTATTAAACCTATTCTGACCAACCCCTCTTATACTTCCACTACAAAACTTAGTCCTTTTGAATTAATCACTCTTCCCTACATCTTCTCATGCTATTCTTTTCTATCCCTACCCATTTTCAACCTAACCTAACCTAACATTATTAAACCTATTTTGTCCAACCCCTCTTATACTTCCACTACAAAACTTAGTCTCTTTGAATTAGTCTCTCTTCCCTACATCTTCTCATGCCATTCTTTTAAATCCCTACCCATTTTCAACCTAACCTAACCTAACATTATTAAACCTCTTCTGACCAACCCCTCTTATACTTCCACTACAAAACTTAGTCCCTTTGAATTAGTCACTCTTCCCTACATCTTCTCATGCCATTCTTTTCTATCCCTACCCATTTTCAACCTAACCTAACCTAACATTATTAAATCTATTCTGACCAACCCCTCTTATACTTCCACTACAAAACTTAATCCTATTGAATTTGTCACTCTTACCTACATCTTCTCATGTCATTCTTTTCCATCCCTACCCATTTTCAACCTAACCTAACCTAACATTATTAAACCTATTCTGACCAACCCCTCTTATACTTCCACTACAAATCTTAGTCCCTTTGAATTAGTCACTCTTCCCTACATCTTCTCATGCCATTCTTTTCTATCCCTACCCATTTTCAACCTAACCTAACCTAACATTATTAAACCTATTCTGACCAACCCCTCTTATACTTCCACTACAAAACTTAGTCCCTTTGAATTAGTCACTCTTCCCTACATCTTCTCATGCCATTCTTTTCTATCCCTACCCATTTTCAACCTAACCTAACCTAACATTATTAAACCTATTCTGACCAACCCCTCTTATGCTTCCACTACAAAACTTAATACTATTGAATTTGTCACTCTTCCCTACATCTTCTCATGTCATTCTTTTCCATCCCTACCCATTTTCAACCTAACCTAACCTAACATTATTAAACCTATTCTGACCAACCCCTCTTATACTTCCACTACAAAATTTAATCCTATTGAATTTGTCACTCTTCCCTACATCTTCTCATGTCATTCTTTTCCATCCCTACCCATTTTCAACCTAACCTAACCTAACATTATTAAACCTATTTTGACCAAGCCCTCTTATACTTCCACTACAAAACTTAGTCCCTTTGAATTAATCACTCTTCCCTACATCTTCTCATGCCATTCTTTTTCTTCCCTACCCATTTTCAACCTAACCTAACCTAACATTATTAAACCTATTCTGACCAACCCCTCTTATGCTTCCACTACAAAACTTAATACTATTGAATTTGTCACTCTTCCCTACATCTTCTCATGTCATTCTTTTCCATCCCTACCCATTTTCAACCTAACCTAACCTAACATTATTAAACCTATTCTGACCAACCCCTCTTATACTTCCACTACAAAACTTAATCCTATTGAATTTGTCACTCTTCCCTACATCTTCTCATGTCATTCTTTTCCATCCCTACCCATTTTCAACCTAACCTAACCTAACATTATTAAACCTATTTTGACCAAGCCCTCTTATACTTCCACTACAAAACTTAGTCCCTTTGAATTAATCACTCTTCCCTACATCTTCTCATGGCATTCTTTTTCTTCCCTACCCATTTTCAACCTAACCTAACCTAACATTATTAAACCTATTCTGACCGACCCCTCTTATACTTCCACTACAAAACTTAGTCCCTTTGAATCAGTCACTCTTCCCTACATCTTCTCATGCCATTCTTTTCTATCCCTACCCATTTTCAACCTAACCTAACCTAACATTATTAAACCTATTCTGACCAACCCCTCTTATGCTTCCACTACAAAACTTAATACTATTGAATTTGTCACTCTTCCCTACATCTTCTCATGTCATTCTTTTCCATCCCTACCCATTTTCAACCTAACCTAACCTAACATTATTAAACCTATTCTGACCAACCCCTCTTATACTTCCACTACAAAACTTAATCCTATTGAATTTGTCACTCTTCCATACATCTTCTCATGTCATTCTTTTCCATCCCTACCCATTTTCAACCTAACCTAACCTAACATTATTAAACCTATTTTGACCAAGCCCTCTTATACTTCCACTACAAAACTTAGTCCCTTTGAATTAAACACTCTTCCCTACATCTTCTCATGCCATTCTTTTTCTTCCCTACCCATTTTCAACCTAACCTAACCTAACATTATTAAACCTATTCTGACCAACCCCTCTTATACTTCCACTACAAAACTTAGTCCCTTTGAATTTGTCACTCTTCCCTACATCTTCTCATGCCATTCTTTTCTATCCCTACCCATTTTCAACCTAACCTAACCTAACATTATTAAACCTATTCTGACCAACCCCTCTTATACTTCCACTACAAAACTTAATCCTATTGAATTTGTCACTCTTCCCTACATCTTCTCATGCCATTCTTTTCCATCCCTACCCATTTTCAACCTAACCTAACCTAACATTATTAAACCTATTTTGTCCAACCCCTCTTATACTTCCACTACAAAACTTAGTCTCTTTGAATTAGTCTCTCTTCCCTACATCTTCTCATGCCATTCTTTTAAATCCCTACCCATTTTCAACCTAACCTAACCTAACATTATTAAACCTATTCTGACCAACCCCTCTTATACTTCCACTACAAAACTTAGTCCCTTTGAATTAGTCACTCTTCCCTACATCTTCTCATGCCATTCTTTTCTATCCCTACCCATTTTCAACCTAACCTAACCTAACATTATTAAACCTATTCTGACCAACCCCTCTTATACTTCCACTACAAAACTTAATCCTATTGAATTTGTCACTCTTACCTACATCTTCTCATGTCATTCTTTTCCATCCCTACCCATTTTCAACCTAACCTAACCTAACATTATTAAACCTATTCTGACCAACCCCTCTTATACTTCCACTAAAAAACTTTGTCCCTATGAATTAGTCTCTCTTCCCTACATCTTCTCATGCCATTCTGTTTCATCCCTACCCATTTTCAACCTAACCTAACCTAACATTATTAAACCTATTCTGACCAACCCCTCTTATACTTCCACTACAAAACTTAGTCCCTTTGAATTAATCACTCTTCCCTACATCTTCTAATGCCATTCTTTTCTATCCCTACCCATTTTCAACCTAACCTAACCTAACATTATTAAACCTATTTTGTCCAACCCCTCTTATACTTCCACTACAAAACTTAGTCTCTTTGAATTAGTCTCTCCTCCCTACATCTTCTCATGCCATTCTTTTCCATCCCTACCCATTTTCAACCTAACCTAACCTAACATTATTAAACCTATTCTGACCAACCCCTCTTATACTTCCACTACAAAACTTAGTCCCTTTGAATTAGTCACTCTTCCCTACATCTTCTCATGCCATTCTTTTCTATCCCTACCCATTTTCAACCTAACCTAACCTAACATTATTAAACCTATTCTGACCAACCCCTCTTATACTTCCACTACAAAAGTTAATCCTATTGAATTTGTCACTCTTCCCTACATCTTCTCATGCCATTCTTTTCCATCCCTACCCATTTTCAACCTAACCTAACCTAACATTATTAAACCTATTTTGACCAAGCCCTCTTATACTTCCAATACTAAACTTAGTCCCTTTGAATTAATCACTCTTCCCTACATCTTCTCATGCCATTCTTTTCTATCCCTACCCATTTTCAACCTAACCTAACCTAACATTATTAAACCTATTCTGACCAACCCCTCTTATACTTCCACTACAAAACTTAATCCTATTGAATTTGTCACTCTTCCCTACATCTTCTCATGTCATTCTTTTCCATCCCTACCCATTTTCAACCTAACCTAACCTAACATTATTAAACCTATTCTGACCAACCCCTCTTATACTTCCACTACAAAACTTTGTCCCTATGAATTAGTCTCTCTTCCCTACATCTTCTCATGCCATTCTGTTTCATCCCTACCCATTTTCAACCTAACCTAACCTAACATTATTAAACCTATTCTGACCAACCCCTCTTATACTTCCACTACAAAACTTAATCCTATTGAATTTGTCACTCTTCCCTACCTCTTCTCATGCCATTCTTTTCCATCCCTACCCATTTTCAACTTAACCTAACCTAACATTATTAAACCTATTCTGACCAACCCCTCTTATACTTCCACTACAAAACTTAATCCTATTGAATTTGTCACTCTTCCCTACATCTTCTCATGTCATTCTTTTCCATCCCTACCCATTTTCATCCTAACCTAACTTAACATTATTAAACCTATTTTGACCAAGCCCTCTTATACTTCCAATACAAAACTTAGTCCCTTTGAATTAATCACTCTTCCCTACATCTTCTCATGCCATTCTTTTTCTTCCCTACTCATTTTCAACCTAACCTAACCTAACATTATTAAACCTATTCTGACCGACCCCTCTTATACTTCCACTACAAAATTTAGTCCCTTTGAATTAGTCACTCTTCCCTACATCTTCTCATGCCATTCTTTTCTATCCCTACCCATTTTCAACCTAACCTAACCTAACATTATTAAACCTCTTCTGACCAACCCCTCTTATACTTCCACTACAAAACTTAATCCTATTGAATTTGTCACTCTTCCCTACATCTTCTCATGCCATTCTTTTCCATCCCTACCCATTTTCAACCTAACCTAACCTAACATTATTAAACCTATTTTGTCCAACCCCTCTTATACTTCCACTACAAAACTTAGTCTCTTTGAATTAGTCTCTCCTCCCTACATCTTCTCATGCCATTCTTTTCCATCCCTACCCATTTTCAACCTAACCTAACCTAACATTATTAAACCTATTCTGACCAACCCCTCTTATACTTCCACTACAAAACTTAGTCCCTTTGAATTAGTCACTCTTCCCTACATCTTCTCATGCCATTCTTTTCTATCCCTACCCATTTTCAACCTAACCTAACCTAACATTATTAAACCTATTCTGACCAACCCCTCTTATACTTCCACTACAAAAGTTAATCCTATTGAATTTTTCAATCTTCCCTACATCTTCTCATGCCATTCTTTTCCATCCCTACCCATTTTCAACCTAACCTAACCTAACATTATTAAACCTATTTTGACCAAGCC
This sequence comes from Petrolisthes cinctipes, assembly GCA_033782935.1. Taxonomy (NCBI): domain Eukaryota; kingdom Metazoa; phylum Arthropoda; class Malacostraca; order Decapoda; family Porcellanidae; genus Petrolisthes; species Petrolisthes cinctipes. The sequence goes on along the minus strand of JAWQEG010001969.1, from coordinate 61,636 downwards.
CTCTTATACTTCCAATACAAAACTTAGTCCCTTTGAATTAATCACTCTTCCCTACATCTTCTCATGCCATTCTTTTCTATCCCTACCCATTTTCAACCTAACCTAACCTAACATTATTAAACCTATTCTGACCAACCCCTCTTATACTTCCACTACAAAACTTAATCCTATTGAATTTGTCACTCTTCCCTACATCTTCTCATGTCATTCTTTTCCATCCCTACCCATTTTCAACCTAACCTAACCTAACATTATTAAACCTATTCTGACCAACCCCTCTTATACTTCCACTACAAAACTTTGTCCCTATGAATTAGTCTCTCTTCCCTACATCTTCTCATGCCATTCTGTTTCATCCCTACCCATTTTCAACCTAACCTAACCTAACATTATTAAACCTATTCTGACCAACCCCTCTTATACTTCCACTACAAAACTTAATCCTATTGAATTTGTCACTCTTCCCTACCTCTTCTCATGCCATTCTTTTCCATCCCTACCCATTTTCAACTTAACCTAATCTAACATTATTAAACCTATTCTGACCAACCCCTCTTATACTTCCACTACAAAACTTAGTCCCTATGAATTAGTCTCTCTTCCCTACATCTTCTCATGCCATTCTGTTTCATCTCTACCCATTTTCAACCTAACCTAACCTAACATTATTAAACCTATTCTGACCAACCCCTCTTCTACTTCCACTACAAAACTTAGTCCCTTTGAATTAGTCACTCTTCCCTACATCTTCTAATGCCATTCTTTTCTATCCCTACCCATTTTCAACCTAACCTAACCTAACATTATTAAACCTATTCTGACCAACCCCTCTTATACTTCCACTACAAAACTTAGTCCCTTTGAATTTGTCACTCTTCCCTACATCTTCTCATGCTATTCTTTTCTATCCCTACCCATTTTCAACCTAACCTAACCTAACATTATTAAACCTATTCTGACCAACCCCTCTTATACTTCCACTACAAAACTTAATACTATTGAATTTGTCACTCTTCCCTACATCTTCTCATGTCATTCTTTTCCATCCCTACCCATTTTCAACCTAACCTAACCTAACATTATTAAACCTATTTTGACCAACCCCTCTTATGCTTACACTACAAAACTTAATACTATTGAATTTGTCACTCTTCCCTACATCTTCTCATGTCATTCTTTTCCATCCCTACCCATTTTCAACCTAACCTAACCTAACATTATTAAACCTATTCTGACCAACCCCTCTTATACTTCCACTACAAAAGTTAATCCTATTGAATTTGTCACTCTTCCCTACATCTTCTCATGCCATTCTTTTCCATCCCTACCCATTTTCAACCTAACCTAACCTAACATTATTAAACCTATTTTGACCAAGCCCTCTTATACTTCCAATACAAAACTTAGTCCCTTTGAATTAATCACTCTTCCCTACATCTTCTCATGCCATTCTTTTCTATCCCTACCCATTTTCAACCTAACCTAACCTAACATTATTAAACCTATTCTGACCAACCCCTCTTATACTTCCACTACAAAACTTAATCCTATTGAATTTGTCACTCTTCCCTACATCTTCTCATGTCATTCTTTTCCATCCCTACCCATTTTCAACCTAACCTAACCTAACATTATTAAACCTATTCTGACCAACCCCTCTTATACTTCCACTACAAAACTTTGTCCCTATGAATTAGTCTCTCTTCCCTACATCTTCTCATGCCATTCTGTTTCATCCCTACCCATTTTCAACCTAACCTAACCTAACATTATTAAACCTATTCTGACCAACCCCTCTTCTACTTCCACTACAAAACTTAGTCCCTTTGAATTAGTCACTCTTCCCTACATCTTCTAATGCCATTCTTTTCTATCCCTACCCATTTTCAACCTAACCTAACCTAACATTATTAAACCTATTCTGACCAACCCCTCTTATACTTCCACTAAAAAACTTTGTCCCTATGAATTAGTCTCTCTTCCCTACATCTTCTCATGCCATTCTGTTTCATCCCTACCCATTTTCAACCTAACCTAACCTAACATTATTAAACCTATTCTGACCAACCCCTCTTATACTTCCACTACAAAACTTAGTCCCTTTGAATTAATCACTCTTCCCTACATCTTCTAATGCCATTCTTTTCTATCCCTACCCATTTTCAACCTAACCTAACCTAACATTATTAAACCTATTTTGTCCAACCCCTCTTATACTTCCACTACAAAACTTAGTCTCTTTGAATTAGTCTCTCCTCCCTACATCTTCTCATGCCATTCTTTTCCATCCCTACCCATTTTCAACCTAACCTAACCTAACATTATTAAACCTATTCTGACCAACCCCTCTTATACTTCCACTACAAAACTTAGTCCCTTTGAATTAGTCACTCTTCCCTACATCTTCTCATGCCATTCTTTTCTATCCCTACCCATTTTCAACCTAACCTAACCTAACATTATTAAACCTATTCTGACCAACCCCTCTTATACTTCCACTACAAAAGTTAATCCTATTGAATTTGTCACTCTTCCCTACATCTTCTCATGCCATTCTTTTCCATCCCTACCCATTTTCAACCTAACCTAACCTAACATTATTAAACCTATTTTGACCAAGCCCTCTTATACTTCCAATACTAAACTTAGTCCCTTTGAATTAATCACTCTTCCCTACATCTTCTCATGCCATTCTTTTCTATCCCTACCCATTTTCAACCTAACCTAACCTAACATTATTAAACCTATTCTGACCAACCCCTCTTCTACTTCCACTACAAAACTTAGTCCCTTTGAATTAGTCACTCTTCCCTACATCTTCTAATGCCATTCTTTTCTATCCCTACCCATTTTCAACCTAACCTAACCTAACATTATTAAACCTATTCTGACCAACCCCTCTTATACTTCCACTACAAAACTTAGTCCCTTTGAATTTGTCACTCTTCCCTACATCTTCTCATGCTATTCTTTTCTATCCCTACCCATTTTCAACCTAACCTAACCTAACATTATTAAACCTATTCTGACCAACCCCTCTTATACTTCCACTACAAAACTTAATACTATTGAATTTGTCACTCTTCCCTACATCTTCTCATGTCATTCTTTTCCATCCCTACCCATTTTCAACCTAACCTAACCTAACATTATTAAACCTATTCTGACCAACCCCTCTTATGCTTACACTACAAAACTTAATACTATTGAATTTGTCACTCTTCCCTACATCTTCTCATGTCATTCTTTTCCATCCCTACCCATTTTCAACCTAACCTAACCTAACATTATTAAACCTATTCTGACCAACCCCTCTTATACTTCCACTACAAAACTTAATCCTATTGAATTTGTCACTCTTCCCTACATCTTATCATGCCATTCTTTTCCATCCCTACCCATTTTCAACCTAACCTAACCTAACATTATTAAACCTATTTTGTCCAACCCCTCTTATACTTCCACTACAAAACTTAGTCTCTTTGAATTAGTCTCTCTTCCCTACATCTTCTCATGCCATTCTTTTAAATCCCTACCCATTTTCAACCTAACCTAACCTAACATTATTAAACCTATTCTGACCAACCCCTCTTATACTTCCACTACAAAACTTAGTCCCTTTGAATTAGTCACTCTTCCCTACATCTTCTCATGCCATTCTTTTCTATCCCTACCCATTTTCAACCTAACCTAACCTAACATTATTAAACCTATTCTGACCAACCCCTCTTATACTTCCACTACAAAACTTAGTCCCTTTGAATTAGTCACTCTTACCTACATCTTCTCATGCCATTCTTTTCTATCCCTACCCATTTTCAACCTAACCTAACCTAACATTATTAAACCTATTCTGACCAACCCCTCTTATACTTCCACTACAAAAGTTAATCCTATTGAATTTGTCACTCTTCCCTACATCTTCTCATGCCATTCTTTTCCATCCCTACCCATTTTCAACCTAACCTAACCTAACATTATTAAACCTATTTTGACCAAGCCCTCTTATACTTCCAATACAAAACTTAGTCCCTTTGAATTAATCACTCTTCCCTACATCTTCTCATGCCATTCTTTTCTATCTCTACCCATTTTCAACCTAACCTAACCTAACATTATTAAACCTATTCTGACCAACCCCTCTTATACTTCCACTACAAAACTTAATCCTATTGAATTTGTCACTCTTCCCTACATCTTCTCATGTCATTCTTTTCCATCCCTACCCATTTTCAACCTAACCTAACCTAACATTATTAAACCTATTCTGACCAACCCCTCTTATACTTCCACTACAAAACTTTGTCCCTATGAATTAGTCTCTCTTCCCTACATCTTCTCATGCCATTCTGTTTCATCCCTACCCATTTTCAACCTAACCTAACCTAACATTATTAAACCTATTCTGACCAACCCCTCTTATACTTCCACTACAAAACTTAATCCTATTGAATTTGTCACTCTTCCCTACCTCTTCTCATGCCATTCTTTTCCATCCCTACCCATTTTCAACTTAACCTAACCTAACATTATTAAACCTATTCTGACCGACCCCTCTTATACTTCCACTACAAAACTTAGTCCCTATGAATTAGTCTCTCTTCCCTACATCTTCTCATGCCATTCTGTTTCATCTCTACCCATTTTCAACCTAACCTAACCTAACATTATTAAACCTATTCTGACCAACCCCTCTTCTACTTCCACTACAAAACTTAGTCCCTTTGAATTAGTCACTCTTCCCTACATCTTCTAATGCCATTCTTTTCTATCCCTACCCATTTTCAACCTAACCTAACCTAACATTATTAAACCTATTCTGACCAACCCCTCTTATACTTCCACTACAAAACTTAGTCCCTTTGAATTTGTCACTCTTCCCTACATCTTCTCATGCCATTCTTTTCCATCCCTACCCATTTTCAACCTAACCTAACCTAACATTATTAAACCTATTTTGACCAAGCCCTCTTATACTTCCAATACAAAACTTAGTCCCTTTGAATTAATCACTCTTCCCTACATCTTCTCATGCCATTCTTTTCTATCCCTACCCATTTTCAACCTAACCTAACCTAACATTATTAAACCTATTCTGACCAACCCCTCTTATACTTCCACTACAAAACTTAATCCTATTGAATTTGTCACTCTTCCCTACATCTTCTCATGTCATTCTTTTCCATCCCTACCCATTTTCAACCTAACCTAACCTAACATTATTAAACCTATTCTGACCAACCCCTCTTATACTTCCACTACAAAACTTTGTCCCTATGAATTAGTCTCTCTTCCCTACATCTTCTCATGCCATTCTGTTTCATCCCTACCCATTTTCAACCTAACCTAACCTAACATTATTAAACCTATTCTGACCAACCCCTCTTATACTTCCACTACAAAACTTAATCCTATTGAATTTGTCACTCTTCCCTACCTCTTCTCATGCCATTCTTTTCCATCCCTACCCATTTTCAACTTAACCTAACCTAACATTATTAAACCTATTCTGACCGACCCCTCTTATACTTCCACTACAAAACTTAGTCCCTATGAATTAGTCTCTCTTCCCTACATCTTCTCATGCCATTCTGTTTCATCTCTACCCATTTTCAACCTAACCTAACCTAACATTATTAAACCTATTCTGACCAACCCCTCTTCTACTTCCACTACAAAACTTAGTCCCTTTGAATTAGTCACTCTTCCCTACATCTTCTAATGCCATTCTTTTCTATCCCTACCCATTTTCAACCTAACCTAACCTAACATTATTAAACCTATTCTGACCAACCCCTCTTATACTTCCACTACAAAACTTAGTCCCTTTGAATTTGTCACTCTTCCCTACATCTTCTCATGCTATTCTTTTCTATCCCTACCCATTTTCAACCTAACCTAACCTAACATTATTAAACCTATTCTGACCAACCCCTCTTATACTTCCACTACAAAACTTAATACTATTGAATTTGTCACTCTTCCCTACATCTTCTCATGTCATTCTTTTCCATCCCTACCCATTTTCAACCTAACCTAACCTAACATTATTAAACCTATTCTGACCAACCCCTCTTATGCTTACACTACAAAACTTAATACTATTGAATTTGTCACTCTTCCCTACATCTTCTCATGTCATTCTTTTCCATCCCTACCCATTTTCAACCTAACCTAACCTAACATTATTAAACCTATTCTGACCAACCCCTCTTATACTTCCACTACAAAACTTAATCCTATTGAATTTGTCACTCTTCCCTACATCTTCTCATGTCATTCTTTTCCATCCCTACCCATTTTCAACCTAACCTAACCTAACATTATTAAACCTATTTTGATCAAGCCCTCTTATACTTCCACTACAAAACTTAGTTCCTTTGAATTAATCACTCTTCCCTACATCTTCTCATGCCATTCTTTTTCTTCCCTACCCATTTTCAACCTAACCTAACCTAACATTATTAAACCTATTCTGACCGACCCCTCTTATACTTCCACTACAAAACTTAGTCCCTTTGAATTAGTCACTCTTCCCTACATCTTCTCATGCCATTCTTTTCTATCCCTACCCATTTTCAACCTAACCTAACCTAACATTATTAAACCTATTCTGACCAACCCCTCTTATACTTCCACTACAAAACTTAATCCTATTGAATTTGTCACTCTTCCCTACATCTTCTCATGCCATTCTTTTCCATCCCTACCCATTTTCAACCTAACCTAACCTAACATTATTAAACCTATTTTGTCCAACCCCTCTTATACTTCCACTACAAAACTTAGTCTCTTTGAATTAGTCTCTCTTCCCTACATCTTCTCATGCCATTCTTTTAAATCCCTACCCATTTTCAACCTAACCTAACCTAACATTATTAAACCTATTCTGACCAACCCCTCTTATACTTCCACTACAAAACTTAGTCCCTTTGAATTAGTCACTCTTCCCTACATCTTCTCATGCCATTCTTTTCTATCCCTACCCATTTTCAACCTAACCTAACCTAACATTATTAAACCTATTCTGACCAACCCCTCTTATACTTCCACTACAAAACTTAATCCTATTGAATTTGTCACTCTTACCTACATCTTCTCATGTCATTCTTTTCCATCCCTACCCATTTTCAACCTAACGTAACCTAACATTATTAAACCTATTCTGACCAACCCCTCTTATACTTCCACTAAAAAACTTTGTCCCTATGAATTAGTCTCTCTTCCCTACATCTTCTCATGCCATTCTGTTTCATCCCTACCCATTTTCAACCTAACCTAACCTAACATTATTAAACCTATTCTGACCAACCCCTCTTATACTTCCACTACAAAACTTAGTCCCTTTGAATTAATCACTCTTCCCTACATCTTCTAATGCCATTCTTTTCTATCCCTACCCATTTTCAACCTAACCTAACCTAACATTATTAAACCTATTCTGACCAACCCCTCTTATACTTCCACTACAAAACTTAGTCCCTTTGAATTAGTCACTCTTCCCTACATCTTCTCATGCCATTCTTTTCTATCCCTACCCATTTTGAACCTAACCTAACCTAACATTATTAAACCTATTCTGACCAACCCCTCTTATACTTCCACTACAAAACTTAATCCTATTGAATTTGTCACTCTTCCCTACATCTTCTCATGTCATTCTTTTCCATCCCTACCCATTTTCAACCTAACCTAACCTAACATTATTAAACCTATTCTGACCAACCCCTCTTATACTTCCACTACAAAACTTAATCCTATTGAATTTGTCACTCTTCCCTACATCTTCTCATGTCATTCTTTTCCATGCCTACCCATTTTCAACCTAACCTAACCTAACATTATTAAACCTATTCTGACCAACCCCTCTTATACTTCCACTACAAAACTTTGTCCCTATGAATTAGTCTCTCTTCCCTACATCTTCTCATGCCATTCTGTTTCATCTCTACCCATTTTAAACCTAACCTAACCTAACATTATTAAACCTAATTTGTCCAACCCCTTCTTATACTTCCACTACAAAACTTAGTCTCTTTGAATTAGTCTCTCTTCCCTACATCTTCTCATGCCATTCTTTTCCATCCCTACCCATTTTCAACCTAACCTAACCTAACATTATTAAACCTCTTCTGACCAACCCCTTTTATACTTCCACTACAAAACTTAGTACCTTTGAATTAGTCACTCTTCCCTACATCTTCTCATGCCATTCATTTCTATCCCTACCCATTTTCAACCTAACCTAACCTAACATTATTAAACCTATTCTGACCAACCCCTCTTATACTTCAACTACAAAACTTAATCCTATTGAATTTGTCACTCTTCCCTACATCTTCTCATGTCATTCTTTTCCATCCCTACCCATTTTCAACCTAACCTAACCTAACATTATTAAACCTATTCTGACCAACCCCTCTTATACTTCAACTACAAAACTTAATCCTATTGAATTTGTCACTCTTCCCTACATCTTCTCATGTCATTCTTTTCCATCCCTACCCATTTTCAACCTAACCTAACCTAACATTATTAAACCTATTCTGACCAAACCCTCTTATACTTCCAATACAAAACTTAGTCCCTTTGAATTAATCACTCTTCCATACATCTTCTCATGCCATTCTTTTCTATCCCTACCCATTTTCAACCTAACCTAACCTAACATTATTAAACCTATTCTGACCAACCCCTTTTATATTTACACTACAAAACTTAGTCCCTTTGAATTAGTCACTCTTCCCTACATCTTCTCATGCCATTCTTTTGCATCCCTACCCATTTTAAACCTAACCTAACCTAACATTATTAAACCTATTTTGTCCAACCCCTCTTATACATCCACTACAAAACTTAGTCTCTTTGAATTAGTCTCTCTTCCCTACATCTTCTCATGCCATTCTTTTCCATCCCTACCCATTTTCAACCTAACCTAACCTAACATTATTAAACCTCTTCTGACCAACCCTTTTTATACTTCCACTACAAAACTTAGTCCCTTTGAATTAGTCACTCTTCCCTACATCTTCTCATGCCATTCTTTTCTATCCCTACCCATTTTCAACCTAACCTAACCTAACATTATTAAACCTATTCTGACCAACCCCTCTTATACTTCCACTACAAAACTTAATCCTATTGAATTTGTCACTCTTCCCTACATCTTCTCATGTCATTCTTTTCCATCCCTACCCATTTTCAACCTAACCTAACCTAACATTATTAAACCTATTCTGACCAACCCCTCTTATACTTCCACTACAAAACTTTGTCCCTATGAATTAGTCTCTCTTCCCTACATCTTCTCATGCCATTCTGTTTCATCCCTACCCATTTTCAACCTAACCTAACCTAACATTATTAAACCTATTCTGACCAACCCCTCTTATACTTCCACTACAAAACTTAGTCCCTTTGAATTAGTCACTCTTCCCTACATCTTCTCATGCCATTCTTTTCTATCCCTACCCATTTTCAACCTAACCTAACCTAACATTATTAAACCTATTCTGACCAACCCCTCTTATACTTCTACTACAAAACTTAATCCTATTGAATTTGTCACTCTTCGCTACATCTTCTCATGTCATTCTTTTCCATCCCTACCCATTTTCAACCTAACCTAACCTAACATTATTAAACCTATTCTGACCAACCCCTCTTATACTTCCACTACAAAACTTAATCCTATTTAATTTGTCACTCTTCGCTACATCTTCTCATGTCATTCTTTTCCATCCCTACCCATTTTCAACCTAACCTAACCTAACATTATTAAACCTATTTTGACCAAGCCCTCTTATACTTCCAATACAAAACTTAGACCCTTTGAATTAGTCACTCTTTCCTACATCTTTTCATGCCATTCTTTTCTATCCCTACCTATTTTCAACCTAACCTAACCTAACATTATTAAACCTATTCTGACCAACCCCGCTTATACTTCCACTACAAAACTTAATCCTATTGAATATGTCACTCTTCCCTACATCTTCTCATGCCATTCTTTTCCATCCCTACCCATTTTCAACCTAACCTAACCTAACATTATTAAACCTATTTTGACCAAGCCCTCTTATACTTCCAATACAAAACTTAGTCCCTTTGAATTAATCACTCTTCCATACATCTTCTCATGCTATTCTTTTCTATCCCTACCCATTTTCAACCTAACCTAACCTAACATTATTAAACATATTCTGACCAACCCCTCTTATATTTACACTACAAAACTTAGTCCCTTTGAATTAGTAACTCTTCCCTACATCTTCTCATGCCATTCTTTTGCATCCCTACCCATTTTAAACCTAACCTAACCTAACATTATTAAACCTATTTTGTCCAACCCCTGTTATACTTCCACTACAAAACTTAGTCTCTTTGAATTAGTCTCTCTTCCCTACATCTTCTCATGCCATTCTGTTTCATCCCTACCCATTTTCAACCTAACCTAACCTAACATTATTAAACCTATTTTGTCCAACCTTTTCTTATACTTCCACTACAAAACTTAGTCTCTTTGATTTAGTCTCTCTTCCCTACATCTTCTCATGCCATTCTTTTCCATCCCTACCCATTTTCAACCTAACCTAACCTAACATTATTAAACCTCTTCTGACCAACCCCTTTTATACTTCCACTACAAAACTTAGTCCCTTTGAATTAGTCACTCTTCCCTACATCTTCTCATGTCATTCTTTTCTATCCCTACCCATTTTCAACCTAACCTAACCTAACATTATTAAACCTATTCTGACCAACCCCTCTTATACTTCCACTACAAAACTTAATCCTATTGAATTTGTCACTCTTCCCTACATCTTCTCATGTCATTCTTTTCCATCCCTACCCATTTTCAACCTAACCTAACCTAACATTATTAAGCCTATTCTGACCAAACCCTCTTATACTTCCACTACAAAACTTTGTCCCTATGAATTAGTCTCTCTTCCCTACATCTTCTCATGCCATTCTGTTTCATCTCTACCCATTTTCAACCTAACCTAACCTAACATTATTAAACCTATTCTGACCAACCCCTCTTGTACTTCCACTACAAAACTTAGTCCCTTTGAATTATTCACTCTTCCCTACATCTTCTAATGCCATTCTTTTCTATCCATACCCATTTTCAACCTAACCTAACCTAACATTATTAAACCTATTCTGACCAACCCCTCTTATACTTCCACTACAAAACTTAGTCCCTTTGAATTAGTCACTCTTCCCTACATCTTCTCATGCCATTCTTTTCTATCCCTACCCATTTTCAACCTAACCTAACCTAACATTATTAAACCTATTCTGACCAACCCCTCTTATACTTCCACTACAAAACTTAATACTATTGAATTTGTCACTCTTCCCTACATCTTCTCATGTCATTCTTTTCCATCCCTACCCATTTTCAACCTAACCTAACCTAACATTATTAAACCTATTCTGACCAACCCCTCTTATACTTCCACTACAAAACTTAATCCTATTGAATTTGTCACTCTTCCCTACATCTTCTCATGTTATTCTTTTCCTTCCCTACCCATTTTCATCCTAACCTAACATTATTAAACCTATTTTGACCAATCCCTCTTATACTTCCAATACAAAACTTAGTCCCTTTGAATTAATCACTCTTCCCTACATCTTCTCATGCCATTCTTTTTCTTCCCTACCCATTTTCAACCTAACCTAACCTAACATTATTAAACCTATTCTGACCGACCCCTCTTATACTTCCACTACAAAATTTAGTCCCTTTGAATTTGTCACTCTTCCCTACATCTTCTAATGCCATTCTTTTCTATCCCTACCCATTTTCAACCTAACCTAACATTATTAAACCTATTCTGACCAACCCCTCTTATATTTACACTACAAAACTTAGTCCCTTTGAATTAGTCACTCTTCCCTACATCTTCTCATGCCATTCTTTTGCATCCCTACCCATTTTAAACCTAACCTAACCTAACATTATTAAACCTATTCTGACCAACCCCTCTTATACTTCCACTACAAAACTTAATCCTATTGAATTTGTCACTCTTCCCTACATCTTCTCATGCCATTCTTTTCCATCCCTACCCATTTTCAACCTAACCTAACCTAACATTATTAAACCTATTTTGACCAAGACCTCTTATACTTCCAATACAAAACTTAGTCTCTTTGAATTAATCTCTCTTCCCTACATCTTCTCATGCCATTCTTTTCCATCCCTACCCATTTTCAACCTAACCTAACCTAACATTATTAAACCTATTCTGACCAACCCCTCTTATACTTCCACTACAAAACTTAATCCTATTTAATTTGTCACTCTTCGCTACATCTTCTCATGTCATTCTTTTCCATCCCTACCCATTTTCAACCTAACCTAACCTAACATTATTAAACCTATTTTGACCAAGCCCTCTTATACTTCCAATACAAAACTTAGACCCTTTGAATTAGTCACTCTTTCCTACATCTTTTCATGCCATTCTTTTCTATCCCTACCTATTTTCAACCTAACCTAACCTAACATTATTAAACCTATTCTGACCAACCCCGCTTATACTTCCACTACAAAACTTAATCGTATTGAATTTGTCACTCTTCCCTACATCTTCTCATGGCATTCTTTTCCATCCCTACCCATTTTCAACCTAACCTAACCTAACATTATTAAACCTATTTTGACCAAGCCCTCTTATACTTCCAATACAAAACTTAGTCCCTTTGAATTAATCACTCTTCCATACATCTTCACATGCTATTCTTTTCTATCCCTACCCATTTTCAACCTAACCTAACCTAACATTATTAAACCTATTCTGACCAACCCCTCTTATATTTACACTACAAAACTTAGTCCCTTTGAATTAGTAACTCTTCCCTACATCTTCTCATGCCATTCTTTTGCATCCCTACCCATTTTAAACCTAACCTAACCTAACATTATTAAACTTATTTTGTCCAACCCCTGTTATACTTCCACTACAAAACTTAGTCTCTTTGAATTAGTCTCTCTTCCCTACATCTTCTCATGCCATTCTGTTTCATCCCTACCCATTTTCAACCTAACCTAACCTAACATTATTAAACCTATTCTGACCAACCCCTCTTATACTTCCACTATAAAACTTAGTCCCTTTGAATTAGTCACTCTTCCCTACATCTTCTAATGCCATTCTTTTCTATCCCTACCCATTTTCAACCTAACCTAACCTAACATTATTAAACCTATTCTGACCAACCCCTCTTATACTTCCACTACAAAACTTAGTCCCTTTGAACTAGTCACTCTTCCCTACATCTTCTCATGCCATTCTTTTCTATCCCTACCCATTTTCAACCTAACTTAACCTAACATTATTAAACCTATTCTGACCAAGCCCTCTTATACTTCCACTACAAAACTTAATCCTATTGAATTTGTCACTCTTCCCTACATCTTCTCATGTCATTCTTTTCCATCCCTACCCATTTTCAACCTAACCTAACCTAACATTATTAAACCTATTCTGACCAACCCCTCTTATACTTCCACTACAAAACTTAATCCTATTGAATTTGTCACTCTTCCCTACATCTTCTCATGTCATTCTTTTCCATCCCTACCCATTTTCAACCTAACCTAACCTAACATTATTAAACCTATTTTGACCAAGCCCTCTTATACTTCCAATACAAAACTTAGTCCCTTTGAATTAGTCACTCTTCCCTACATCTTCTCATGCCATTCTTTTCCATCCCTACCCATTTTCAACCTAACCTAACCTAACATTATTAAACCTATTTTGACCAAGCCCTCTTATACTTCCAATACAAAACTTAGTCCCTTTGAATTAATCACTCTTCCATACATCTTCTCATGCCATTCTTTTTCTTCCCTACCCATTTTCAACCTAACCTACCCTAACATTATTAAACCTATTCTGACCGACCCCTCTTATATTTCCACTACAAAATTTAGTCCCTTTGAATTCACTCTTCCTTACATCTTCTAATGCCATTCTTTTCTATCCCTACCCATTTTCAACCTAACCTAACATTATTAAACCTATTCTGACCAACCCCTCTTATACTTCCACTACAAAACTTAGTCCCTTTGAATTAGTCACTTTTCCCTACATCTTCTCATGCCATTCTTTTCTATCCCTACCCATTTTCAACCTAACCTAACCTAACATTATTAAACCTATTCTGACCAACCCCTCTTATACTTCCACTACAAAACTTAATCCTATTGAATTTGTCACTCTTCCCTACATCTTCTCATGTCATTCTTTTCCATCCCTACCCATTTTCAACCTAACCTAACCTAACATTATTAAACCTATTCTGACCAACCCCTCTTATACTTCCACTACAAAACTTTGTCCCTATTAATTAGTCTCTCTTCCCTACATCTTCTCATGCCATTCTGTTTCATCCCTACCCATTTTCAACCTAACCTAACCTAACATTATTAAACCTATTCTGACCAACCCCTCTTATACTTCCACTACAAAACTTAGTCCCTTTGAATTAGTCACTCTTCCCTACATCTTCTAATGCCATTCTTTTCTATCCCTACCCATTTTCAACCTAACCTAACCTAACATTATTAAACCTATTCAGACCAACCCCTCTTATACTTCCACTACAAAACTTAGTCCCTTTGAATTAGTCACTCTTCCCTACATCTTCTCATGCTATTCTTTTCTATCCCTACCCATTTTCAACCTAACCTAACCTAACATTATTAAACCTATTCTGACCAACCCCTCTTATATTTACACTACAAAACTTAGTCCCTTTGAATTAGTAACTCTTCCCTACATCTTCTCATGCCATTCTTTTGCATCCCTACCCATTTTAAACCTAACCTAACCTAACATTATTAAACCTATTTTGTCCAACCCCTGTTATACTTCCACTACAAAACTTAGTCTCTTTGAATTAGTCTCTCTTCCCTACATCTTCTCATGCCATTCTGTTTCATCCCTACCCATTTTCAACCTAACCTAACCTAACATTATTAAACCTATTTTGTCCAACCTTTTCTTATACTTCCACTACAAAACTTAGTCTCTTTGACTTAGTCTCTCTTCCCTACATCTTCTCATGCCATTCTTTTCCATCCCTACCCATTTTCAACCTAACCTAACCTAACATTATTAAACCTCTTCTGACCAACCCCTTTTATACTTCCACTACAAAACTTAGTCCCTTTGAATTAGTCACTCTTCCCTACATCTTCTCATGTCATTCTTTTCTATCCCTACCCATTTTCAACCTAACCTAACCTAACATTATTAAACCTATTCTGACCAACCCCTCTTATACTTCCACTACAAAACTTAATCCTATTGAATTTGTCACTCTTCCCTACATCTTCTCATGTCATTCTTTTCCATCCCTACCCATTTTCAACCTAACCTAACCTAACATTATTAAGCCTATTCTGACCAAACCCTCTTATACTTCCACTACAAAACTTTGTCCCTATGAATTAGTCTCTCTTCCCTACATCTTCTCATGCCATTCTGTTTCATCTCTACCCATTTTCAACCTAACCTAACCTAACATTATTAAACCTATTCTGACCAACCCCTCTTATACTTCCACTACAAAACTTAGTCCCTTTGAATTATTCACTCTTCCCTACATCTTCTAATGCCATTCTTTTCTATCCATACCCATTTTCATCCTAACCTAACCTAACATTATTAAACCTATTCTGACCAACCCCTCTTATACTTCCACTACAAAACTTAGTCCCTTTGAATTAGTCACTCTTCCCTACATCTTCTCATGCCATTCTTTTCTATCCCTACCCATTTTCAACCTAACCTAACCTAACATTATTAAACCTATTCTGACCAACCCCTCTTATACTTCCACTACAAAACTTAATACTATTGAATTTGTCACTCTTCCCTACATCTTCTCATGTCATTCTTTTCCATCCCTACCCATTTTCAACCTAACCTAACCTAACATTATTAAACCTATTCTGACCAACCCCTCTTATACTTCCACTACAAAACTTAATCCTATTGAATTTGTCACTCTTCCCTACATCTTCTCATGTTATTCTTTTCCTTCCCTACCCATTTTCATCCTAACCTAACCTAACATTATTAAACCTATTTTGACCAATCCCTCTTATACTTCCAATACAAAACTTAGTCCCTTTGAATTAATCACTCTTCCCTACATCTTCTCATGCCATTCTTTTTCTTCCCTACCCATTTTCAACCTAACCTAACCTAACATTATTAAACCTATTCTGACCGACCCCTCTTATACTTCCACTACAAAATTTAGTCCCTTTGAATTTGTCACTCTTCCCTACATCTTCTAATGCCATTCTTTTCTATCCCTACCCATTTTCAACCTAACCTAACATTATTAAACCTATTCTGACCAACCCCTCTTATATTTACACTACAAAACTTAGTCCCTTTGAATTAGTCACTCTTCCCTACATCTTCTCATGCCATTCTTTTGCATCCCTACCCATTTTAAACCTAACCTAACCTAACATTATTAAACCTATTCTGACCAACCCCTCTTATACTTCCACTACAAAACTTAATCCTATTGAATTTGTCACTCTTCCCTACATCTTCTCATGCCATTCTTTTCCATCCCTACCCATTTTCAACCTAACCTAACCTAACATTATTAAACCTATTTTGACCAAGCCCTCTTATACTTCCAATACAAAACTTAGTCTCTTTGAATTAATCTCTCTTCCCTACATCTTCTCATGCCATTCTTTTCCATCCCTACCCATTTTCAACCTAACCTAACCTAACATTATTAAACCTATTCTGACCAACCCCTCTTATACTTCCACTACAAAACTTAATCCTATTTAATTTGTCACTCTTCGCTACATCTTCTCATGTCATTCTTTTCCATCCCTACCCATTTTCAACCTAACCTAACCTAACATTATTAAACCTATTTTGACCAAGCCCTCTTATACTTCCAATACAAAACTTAGACCCTTTGAATTAGTCACTCTTTCCTACATCTTTTCATGCCATTCTTTTCTATCCCTACCTATTTTCAACCTAACCTAACCTAACGTTATTAAACCTATTCTGACCAACCCCGCTTATACTTCCACTACAAAACTTAATCGTATTGAATTTGTCACTCTTCCCTACATCTTCTCATGCCATTCTTTTCCATCCCTACCCATTTTCAACCTAACCTAACCTAACATTATTAAACCTATTTTGACCAAGCCCTCTTATACTTCCAATACAAAACTTAGTCCCTTTGAATTAATCACTCTTCCATACATCTTCACATGCTATTCTTTTCTATCCCTACCCATTTTCAACCTAACCTAACCTAACATTATTAAACCTATTCTGACCAACCCCTCTTATATTTACACTACAAAACTTAGTCCCTTTGAATTAGTAACTCTTCCCTACATCTTCTCATGCCATTCTTTTGCATCCCTACCCATTTTAAACCTAACCTAACCTAACATTATTAAACTTATTTTGTCCAACCCCTGTTATACTTCCACTACAAAACTTAGTCTCTTTGAATTAGTCTCTCTTCCCTTCATCTTCTCATGCCATTCTGTTTCATCCCTACCCATTTTCAACCTAACCTAACCTAACATTATTAAACCTATTCTGACCAACCCCTCTTATACTTCCACTATAAAACTTAGTCCCTTTGAATTAGTCACTCTTCCCTACATCTTCTAATGCCATTCTTTTCTATCCCTACCCATTTTCAACCTAACCTAACCTAACATTATTAAACCTATTCTGACCAACCCCTCTTATACTTCCACTACAAAACTTAGTCCCTTTGAACTAGTCACTCTTCCCTACATCTTCTCATGCCATTCTTTTCTATCCCTACCCATTTTCAACCTAACTTAACCTAACATTATTAAACCTATTCTGACCAAGCCCTCTTATACTTCCACTACAAAACTTAATCCTATTGAATTTGTCACTCTTCCCTACATCTTCTCATGTCATTCTTTTCCATCCCTACCCATTTTCAACCTAACCTAACCTAACATTATTAAACCTATTCTGACCAACCCCTCTTATACTTCCACTACAAAACTTAATCCTATTGAATTTGTCACTCTTCCCTACATCTTCTCATGTCATTCTTTTCCATCCCTACCCATTTTCAACCTAACCTAACCTAACATTATTAAACCTATTTTGACCAAGCCCTCTTATACTTCCAATACAAAACTTAGTCCCTTTGAATTAATCACTCTTCCATACATCTTCTCATGCCATTCTTTTTCTTCCCTACCCATTTTCAACCTAACCTACCCTAACATTATTAAACCTATTCTGACCGACCCCTCTTATACTTCCACTACAAAATTTAGTCCCTTTGAATTTGTCACTCTTCCTTACATCTTCTAATGCCATTCTTTTCTATCCCTACCCATTTTCAACCTAACCTAACATTATTAAACCTATTCTGACCAACCCCTCTTATACTTCCACTACAAAACTTAGTCCCTTTGAATTAGTCACTTTTCCCTACATCTTCTCATGCCATTCTTTTCTATCCCTACCCATTTTCAACCTAACCTAACCTAACATTATTAAACCTATTCTGACCAACCCCTCTTATACTTCCACTACAAAACTTAATCCTATTGAATTTGTCACTCTTCCCTACATCTTCTCATGTCATTCTTTTCCATCCCTACCCATTTTCAACCTAACCTAACCTAACATTATTAAACCTATTCTGACCAACCCCTCTTATACTTCCACTACAAAACTTTGTCCCTATTAATTAGTCTCTCTTCCCTACATCTTCTCATGCCATTCTGTTTCATCCCTACCCATTTTCAACCTAACCTAACCTAACATTATTAAACCTATTCTGACCAACCCCTCTTATACTTCCACTACAAAACTTAGTCCCTTTGAATTAGTCACTCTTCCCTACATCTTCTAATGCCATTCTTTTCTATCCCTACCCATTTTCAACCTAACCTAACCTAACATTATTAAACCTATTCAGACCAACCCCTCTTATACTTCCACTACAAAACTTAGTCCCTTTGAATTAGTCACTCTTCCCTACATCTTCTCATGCCATTCTTTTCTATCCCTACCCATTTTCAACCTAACCTAACCTAACATTATTAAACCTATTCTGACCAACCCCTCTTATACTTCCACTACAAAACTTAATCCTATTGAATTTGTCACTCTTCCCTACATCTTCTCATGTCATTCTTTTCCATCCCTACCCATTTTCAACCTAACCTAACCTAACATTATTAAACCTATTCTGACCAACCCCTCTTATACTTCCACTACAAAACTTAATCCTATTGAATTTGTCACTCTTCCCTACATCTTCTCATGTCATTCTTTTCCATCCCTACCCATTTTCAACCTAACCTAACCTAACATTATTAAACCTATTTTGACCAAGCCCTCTTATACTTCCAATACAAAACTTAGTCCCTTTGAATTAGTCACTCTTTCCTACATCTTCTCATGCCATTCTTTTCTATCCCTACCCTTTTTCAACCTAACCTAACCTAACATTATTAAACCTATTCTGACCAACCCCTCTTATACTTCCACTACAAAACTTAATCCTATTGAATTTGTCACTCTTCCCTACATCTTCTCATGTCATTCTTTTCCATCCCTACCCATTTTCAACCTAACCTAACCTAACATTATTAAACCTATTCTGACCGACCCCTCTTATACTTCCACTACAAAATTTAGTCCCTTTGAATTTGTCACTCTTCCCTACATCTTCTAATGCCATTCTTTTCTATCCCTACCCATTTTCAACCTAACCTAACATTATTAAACCTATTCTGACCAACCCCTCTTATATTTACACTACAAAACTTAGTCCCTTTGAATTAGTCACTCTTCCCTACATCTTCTCATGCCATTCTTTTCCATCCCTACCCATTTTAAACCTAACCTAACCTAACATTATTAAACCTATTCTGACCAACCCCTCTTATACTTCCACTACAAAACTTAATCCTATTGAATTTGTCACTCTTCCCTACATCTTCTCATGCCATTCTTTTCCATCCCTACCCATTTTCAACCTAACCTAACCTAACATTATTAAACCTATTCTGACCAACCCCTCTTATACTTCCACTACAAAACTTAGTCCCTTTGAATTAGTCACTCTTTCCTACATCTTCTCATGCCATTCTTTTCTATCCCTACCCTTTTTCAACCTAACCTAACCTAACATTATTAAACCTATTCTGACCAACCCCTCTTATACTTCCACTACAAAACTTAATCCTATTGAATTTGTCACTCTTCCCTACATCTTCTCATGCCATTCTTTTCCATCCCTACCCATTTTCAACCTAACCTAACCTAACATTATTAAACCTATTCTGACCGACCCCTCTTATACTTCCACTACAAAATTTAGTCCCTTTGAATTTGTCACTCTTCCCTACATCTTCTAATGCCATTCTTTACTATCCCTACCCATTTTCAACCTAACCTAACATTATTAAACCTATTCTGACCAACCCCTCTTATATTTACACTACAAAACTTAGTCCCTTTGAATTAGTCACTCTTCCCTACATCTTCTCATGCCATTCTTTTGCATCCCTACCCATTTTAAACCTAACCTAACCTAACATTATTAAACCTATTCTGACCAACCCCTCTTATACTTCCACTACAAAACTTAATCCTATTGAATTTGTCATTCTTCCCTACATCTTCTCATGCCATTCTTTTCCATCCCTACCCATTTTCAACCTAACCTAACCTAACATTATTAAACCTATTCTGACCAACCCCTCTTATACTTCCACTACAAAACTTAGTCCCTTTGAATTAGTCACTTTTCCCTACATCTTCTCATGCCATTCTTTTCTATCCCTACCCATTTTCAACCTAACCTAACCTAACATTATTAAACCTATTCTGACCAACCCCTCTTATACTTCCACTACAAAACTTAATCCTATTGAATTTGTCACTCTTCCCTACATCTTCTCATGTCATTCTTTTCCATCCCTACCCATTTTCAACCTAACCTAACCTAACATTATTAAACCTATTCTGACCAACCCCTCTTATACTTCCACTACAAAACTTTGTCCCTATTAATTAGTCTCTCTTCCCTACATCTTCTCATGCCATTCTGTTTCATCCCTACCCATTTTCAACCTAACCTAACCTAACATTATTAAACCTATTCTGACCAACCCCTCTTATACTTCCACTACAAAACTTAGTCCCTTTGAATTAGTCACTCTTCCCTACATCTTCTCATGCCATTCTTTTCTATCCCTACCCATTTTCAACCTAACCTAACCTAACATTATTAAACCTATTCTGACCAACCCCTCTTATACTTCCACTACAAAACTTAATCCTATTGAATTTGTCACTCTTCCCTACATCTTCTCATGTCATTCTTTTCCATCCCTACCCATTTTCAACCTAACCTAACCTAACATTATTAAACCTATTCTGACCAACCCCTCTTATACTTCCACTACAAAACTTAATCCTATTGAATTTGTCACTCTTCCCTACATCTTCTCATGTCATTCTTTTCCATCCCTACCCATTTTCAACCTAACCTAACCTAACATTATTAAACCTATTTTGACCAAGCCCTCTTATACTTCCAATACAAAACTTAGTCCCTTTGAATTAGTCACTCTTTCCTACATCTTCTCATGCCATTCTTTTCTATCCCTACCCTTTTTCAACCTAACCTAACCTAACATTATTAAACCTATTCTGACCAACCCCTCTTATACTTCCACTACAAAACTTAATCCTATTGAATTTGTCACTCTTCCCTACATCTTCTCATGCCATTCTTTTCCATCCCTACCCATTTTAAACCTAACCTAATCTAACATTATTAAACCTATTTTGACCAACCCCTCTTATACTTCCAATACAAAACTTAGTCCCTTTGAATTAGTCACTCTTCCCTACATCTTCTCATGCCATTCTTTTGCATCCCTACCCATTTTCAACCTAACCTAACCAAACATTATTAAACCTATTTTGACCAAGCCCTCTTATACTTCCAATACAAAACTTAGACCCTTTGAATTAGTCACTCTTTCCTACATCTTCTCATGCCATTCTTTTCTATCCCTACCTATTTTCAACCTAACCTAACCTAACATTATTAAACCTATTCTGACCAACCCCTCTTATACTTCCACTACAAAACTTAATCCTATTGAATTTGTCATTCTTTTCCATCCCTACCCATTTTTAACCTAACCTAACCTAACATTATTAAACCTATTCTGACCAACCCCTCTTATACTTCCACTACAAAACTTTGTCCCTATTAATTAGTCTCTCTTCCCTACATCTTCTCATGCCATTCTGTTTCATCCCTACCCATTTTCAACCTAACCTAACCTAACATTATTAAACCTATTCTGACCAACCCCTCTTATACTTCCACTACAAAACTTAGTCCCTTTGAATTAGTCACTCTTCCCTACATCTTCTAATGCCATTCTTTTCTATCCCTACCCATTTTCAACCTAACCTAACCTAACATTATTAAACCTATTCTGACCAATCCCTCTTATACTTCCACTACAAAACTTAGTCCCTTTGAATTAGTCACTCTTCCCTACATCTTCTCATGCCATTCTTTTCTATCCCTACCCATTTTCAACCTAACCTAACCTAACATTATTAAACCTATTCTGACCAACCCCTCTTATACTTCCACTACAAAACTTAATCCTATTGAATTTGTCACTCTTCCCTACATCTTCTCATGTCATTCTTTTCCATCCCTACCCATTTTCAACCTAACCTAACCTAACATTATTAAACCTATTCTGACCAACCCCTCTTATACTTCCACTACAAAACTTAATCCTATTGAATTTGTCACTCTTCCCTACATCTTCTCATGTCATTCTTTTCCATCCCTACCCATTTTCAACCTAACCTAACCTAACATTATTAAACCTATTTTGACCAAGCCCTCTTATACTTCCAATACAAAACTTAGTCCCTTTGAATTAGTCACTCTTTCCTACATCTTCTCATGCCATTCTTTTCTATCCCTACCCTTTTTCAACCTAACCTAACCTAACATTATTAAACCTATTCTGACCAACCACTCTTATACTTCCACTACAAAACTTAATCCTATTGAATTTGTCACTCTTCCCTACATCTTCTCATGCCATTCTTTTCCATCCCTACCCATTTTCAACCTAACCTAACCTAACATTATTAAACCTATTCTGACCGACCCCTCTTATACTTCCACTACAAAATTTAGTCCCTTTGAATTTGTCACTCTTCCCTACATCTTCTAATGCCATTCTTTTCTATCCCTACCCATTTTCAACCTAACCTAACATTATTAAACCTATTCTGACCAACCCCTCTTATACTTCCACTACAAAACTTAATCCTATTGAATTTGTCACTCTTCCCTACATCTTCTCATGCCATTCTTTTCCATCCCTACCCATTTTCAACCTAACCTAACCTAACATTATTAAACCTATTCTGACCAACCCCTCTTATACTTCCACTACAAAACTTAGTCCCTTTGAATTAGTCACTTTTCCCTACATCTTCTCATGCCATTCTTTTCCATCCCTACCCATTTTCAACCTAACCTAACCTAACATTATTAAACCTATTTTGACCAAGCCCTCTTATACTTCCAATACAAAACTTAGTCCCTTTGAATTAGTCACTCTTTCCTACATCTTCTCATGCCATTCTTTTCTATCCCTACCCTTTTTCAACCTAACCTAACCTAACATTATTAAACCTATTCTGACCAACCCCTCTTATACTTCCACTACAAAACTTAATCCTATTGAATTTGTCACTCTTCCCTACATCTTCTCATGCCATTCTTTTCCATCCCTACCCATTTTCAACCTAACCTAACCTAACATTATTAAACCTATTCTGACCGACCCCTCTTATACTTCCACTACAAAATTTAGTCCCTTTGAATTTATCACTCTTCCCTACATCTTCTAATGCCATTCTTTTCTATCCCTACCCATTTTCAACCTAACCTAACATTATTAAACCTATTCTGACCAACCCCTCTTATATTTACACTACAAAACTTAGTCCCTTTGAATTAGTCACTCTTCCCTACATCTTCTCATGCCATTCTTTTGCATCCCTACCCATTTTAAACCTAACCTAACCTAACATTATTAAACCTATTCTGACCAACCCCTCTTATACTTCCACTACAAAACTTAATCCTATTGAATTTGTCACTCTTCCCTACATCTTCTCATGCCATTCTTTTCCATCCCTACCCATTTTCAACCTAACCTAACCTAACATTATTAAACCTATTCTGACCAACCCCTCTTATACTTCCACTACAAAACTTAGTCCCTTTGAATTAGTCACTTTTCCCTACATCTTCTCATGCCATTCTTTTCTATCCCTACCCATTTTCAACCTAACCTAACCTAACATTATTAAACCTATTCTGACCAACCCCTCTTATACTTCCACTACAAAACTTAATCCTATTGAATTTGTCACTCTTCCCTACATCTTCTCATGTCATTCTTTTCCATCCCTACCCATTTTCAACCTAACCTAACCTAACATTATTAAACCTATTCTGACCAACCCCTCTTATACTTCCACTACAAAACTTTGTCCCTATTAATTAGTCTCTCTTCCCTACATCTTCTCATGCCATTCTGTTTCATCCCTACCCATTTTCAACCTAACCTAACCTAACATTATTAAACCTATTCTGACCAACCCCTCTTATACTTCCACTACAAAACTTAGTCCCTTTGAATTAGTCACTCTTCCCTACATCTTCTCATGCCATTCTTTTCTATCCCTACCCATTTTCAACCTAACCTAACCTAACATTATTAAACCTATTCTGACCAACCCCTCTTATACTTCCACTACAAAACTTAATCCTATTGAATTTGTCACTCTTCCCTACATCTTCTCATGTCATTCTTTTCCATCCCTACCCATTTTCAACCTAACCTAACCTAACATTATTAAACCTATTCTGACCAACCCCTCTTATACTTCCACTACAAAACTTAATCCTATTGAATTTGTCACTCTTCCCTACATCTTCTCATGTCATTCTTTTCCATCCCTACCCATTTTCAACCTAACCTAACCTAACATTATTAAACCTATTTTGACCAAGCCCTCTTATACTTCCAATACAAAACTTAGTCCCTTTGAATTAGTCACTCTTTCCTACATCTTCTCATGCCATTCTTTTCTATCCCTACCCTTTTTCAACCTAACCTAACCTAACATTATTAAACCTATTCTGACCAACCCCTCTTATACTTCCACTACAAAACTTAATCCTATTGAATTTGTCACTCTTCCCTACATCTTCTCATGCCATTCTTTTCCATCCCTACCCATTTTCAACCTAACCTAACCTAACATTATTAAACCTATTTTGACCAACCCCTCTTATACTTCCAATACAAAACTTAGTCCCTTTGAATTAATCACTCTTCCATACATCTTCTCATGCCATTCTTTTCTATCCCTACCCATTTTCAACCTAACCTAACCTAACATTATTAAACCTATTCTGACCAACCCCTCTTATATTTACACTACAAAACTTAGTCCCTTTGAATTAGTCACTCTTCCCTACATCTTCTCATGCCATTCTTTTGCATCCCTACCCATTTTAAACCTAACCTAACCTAACATTATTAAACCTTTTTTGTCCAACCCCTCTTATACATCCACTACAAAACTTAGTCTCTTTGAATTAGTCTCTCTTCCCTACATCTTCTCATGCCATTCTTTTCCATCCCTACCCATTTTCAACCTAACCTAACCTAACATTATTAAACCTATTTTGACCAACCCCTCTTATACTTCCAATACAAAACTTAGTCCCTTTGAATTAATCACTCTTCCCTACATCTTCTCATGCCATTCTTTTCTATCCCTACCCATTTTCAACCTAACCTAACCTAACATTATTAAACCTATTCTGACCAACCCCTCTTATACTTCCACTACAAAACTTAATCCTATTGAATTTGTCACTCTTCCCTACATCTTCTTCTGTCATTCTTTTCCATCCCTACCCATTTTCAACCTAACCTAACCTAACATTATTAAACCTATTCTGACCAACCCCTCTTATACTTCCACTACAAAACTTTGTCCCTATTAATTAGTCTCTCTTCCCTACATCTTCTCATGCCATTCTGTTTCATCCCGCCCCATTTTCAACCTAACCTAACCTAACATTATTAAACCTATTCTGACCAACCCCTCTTATACTTCCACTACAAAACTTAGTCCCTTTGAATTAGTCACTCTTCCCTACATCTTCTCATGCCATTCTTTTCTATCCCTACCCATTTTCAACCTAACCTAACCTAACATTATTAAACCTATTCTGACCAACCCCTCTTATACTTCTACTACAAAACTTAATCCTATTGAATTTGTCACTCTTCGCTACATCTTCTCATGTCATTCTTTTCCATCCCTACCCATTTTCAACCTAACCTAACCTAACATTATTAAACCTATTCTGACCAACCCCTCTTATACTTCCACTACAAAACTTAATCCTATTGAATTTGTCACTCTTCGCTACATCTTCTCATGTCATTCTTTTCCATCCCTACCCATTTTCAACCTAACCTAACCAAACATTATTAAACCTATTTTGACCAAGCCCTCTTATACTTCCAATACAAAACTTAGACCCTTTGAATTAGTCACTCTTTCCTACATCTTCTCATGCCATTCTTTTCTATCCCTACCTATTTTCAACCTAACCTAACCTAACATTATTAAACCTATTCTGACCAACCCCGCTTATACTTCCACTACAAAACTTAATCCTATTGAATTTGTCACTCTTCCCTACATCTTCTCATGCCATTCTTTTCCATCCCTACCCATTTTCAACCTAACCTAACCTAACATTATTAAACCTATTTTGACCAAGCCCTCTTATACTTCCAATACAAAACTTAGTCCCTTTGAATTAGTCTCTCTTCCCTACATCTTCTCTTGCCATTCTGTTTCATCCCTACCCATTTTCAACCTAACCTAACCTAACATTATTAAACCTATTCTGACCAACCCCTCTTATACTTCCACTATAAAACTTAGTCCCTTTGAATTAGTCACTCTTCCCTACATCTTCTAATGCCATTCTTTTCTATCCCTACCCATTTTCAACCTAACCTAACCTAACATTATTAAACCTATTCTGACCAACCCCTCTTATACTTCCAATACAAAACTTAGTCCCTTTGAACTAGTCACTCTTCCCTACATCTTCTCATGCCATTCTTTTCTATCCCTACCCATTTTCAACCTAACTTAACCTAACATTATTAAACCTATTCTGACCAAGCCCTCTTATACTTCCACTACAAAACTTAATCCTATTGAATTTGTCACTCTTCCCTACATCTTCTCATGTCATTCTTTTCCATCCCTACCCATTTTTAACCTAACCTAACCTAACATTATTAAACCTATTCTGGCCAACCCCTCTTATACTTCCACTACAAAACTTAATCCTATTGAATTTGTCACTCTTCCCTACATCTTCTCATGTCATTCTTTTCCATCCCTACCCATTTTCAACCTAACCTAACCTAACATTATTAAACCTATTTTGACCAAGCCCTCTTATACTTCCAATACAAAACTTAGTCCCTTTGAATTAGTCACTCTTCCCTACATCTTCTCATGCCATTCTTTTCTATCCCTACCCATTTTCAACCTAACCTAACCTAACATTATTAAACCTATTCTGACCAACCCCTCTTATATTTACACTACAAAACTTAGTCCCTTTGAATTAGTCACTCTTCCCTACATCTTCTCATGCCATTCTTTTGCATCCCTACCCATTTTAAACCTAACCTAACCTAACATTATAAAACCTCTTCTGACCAACCCCTTTTATACTTCCACTACAAAACTTAGTCCCTTTGAATTAGTCACTCTTCCCTACATCTTCTCATGCCATTCTTTTCTATCCCTACCCATTTTCAACCTAACCTAACCTAACATTATTAAACCTATTCTGACCAACCCCTCTTATACTTCCACTACAAAACTTAATCCTATTGAATTTGTCACTCTTCCCTACATCTTCTCATGCCATTCTTTTCCATCCCTACCCATTTTCAACCTAACCTAACCTAACATTATTAAACCTATTTTGACCAACCCCTCTTATACTTCCAATACAAAACTTAGTCCCTTTGAATTAATCACTCTTCCATACATCTTCTCATGCCATTCTTTTCTATCCCTACCCATTTTCAACCTAACCTAACCTAACATTATTAAACCTATTCTGACCAACCCCTCTTATATTTACACTACAAAACTTAGTCCCTTTGAATTAGTCACTCTTCCCTACATCTTCTCATGCCATTCTTTTGCATCCCTACCCATTTTAAACCTAACCTAACCTAACATTATTAAACCTTTTTTGTCCAACCCCTCTTATACATCCACTACAAAACTTAGTCTCTTTGAATTAGTCTCTCTTCCCTACATCTTCTCATGCCATTCTTTTCCATCCCTACCCATTTTCAACCTAACCTAACCTAACATTATTAAACCTCTTCTGACCAACCCCTTTTATACTTCCACTACAAAACTTAGTCCCTTTGAATTAGTCACTCTTCCCTACATCTTCTCATGCCATTCTTTTCTATCCCTACCCATTTTCAACCTAACCTAACCTAACATTATTAAACCTATTCTGACCAACCCCTCTTATACTTCCACTACAAAACTTAATCCTATTGAATTTGTCACTCTTCCCTACATCTTCTTATGTCATTCTTTTCCATCCCTACCCATTTTCAACCTAACCTAACCTAACATTATTAAACCTATTCTGACCAACCCCTCTTATACTTCCACTACAAAACTTTGTCCCTATTAATTAGTCTCTCTTCCCTACATCTTCTCATGCCATTCTGTTTCATCCCGCCCCATTTTCAACCTAACCTAACCTAACATTATTAAACCTCTTCTGACCAACCCCTCTTATACTTCCACTACAAAACTTAGTCCCTTTGAATTAGTCACTCTTCCCTACATCTTCTCATGCCATTCTTTTCTATCCCAACCCATTTTCAACCTAACCTAACCTAACATTATTAAACCTATTCTGACCAACCCCTCTTATACTTCTACTACAAAACTTAATCCTATTGAATTTGTCACTCTTCGCTACATCTTCTCATGTCATTCTTTTCCATCCCTACCCATTTTCAACCTAACCTAACCTAACATTATTAAACCTATTCTGACCAACCCCTCTTATACTTCCACTACAAAACTTAATCCTATTGAATTTGTCACTCTTCGCTACATCGTCTCATGTCATTCTTTTCCATCCCTACCCATTTTCAACCTAACCTAACCTAACATTATTAAACTTATTTTGACCAAGCCCTCTTATACTTCCAATACAAAACTTAGTCCCTTTGAATTAATCACTCTTCCATACATCTTCTCATGCTATTCTTTTCTATCCCTACCCATTTTCAACCTAACCTAACCTAACATTATTAAACCTATTCTGACCAACCCCTCTTATATTTACACTACAAAACTTAGTCCCTTTGAATTATTCACTCTTCCCTACATCTTCTCATGCCATTCTTTTGCATCCCTACCCATTTTAAACCTAACCTAACCTAACATTATTAAACCTATTTTGTCCAACCCCTGTTATACTTCCACTACAAAACTTAGTCTCTTTGAATTAGTCTCTCTTCCCTACATCTTCTCATGCCATTCTGTTTCATCCCTACCCATTTTCAACCTAACCTAACCTAACATTATTAAACCTATTCTGACCAACCCCTCTTATACTTCCACTATAAAACTTAGTCCCTTTGAATTAGTCACTCTTCCCTACATCTTCTAATGCCATTCTTTTCTATCCCTACCCATTTTCAACCTAACCTAACCTAACATTATTAAACCTATTCTGACCAACCCCTCTTATACTTCCACTACAAAACTTAGTCCCTTTGAACTAGTCACTCTTCCCTACATCTTCTCATGCCATTCTTTTCTATCCCTACCCATTTTCAACCTAACTTAACCGAACATTATTAAACCTATTCTGACCAAGCCCTCTTATACTTCCACTACAAAACTTAATCCTATTGAATTTGTCACTCTTCCCTACATCTTCTCATGTCATTCTTTTCCATCCCTACCCATTTTTAACCTAACCTAACCTAACATTATTAAACCTATTCTGGCCAACCCCTCTTATACTTCCACTACAAAACTTAATCCTATTGAATTTGTCACTCTTCCCTACATCTTCTCATGTCATTCTTTTCCATCCCTACCCATTTTCAACCTAACCTAACCTAACATTATTAAACCTATTTTGACCAAGCCCTCTTATACTTCCAATACAAAACTTAGTCCCTTTGAATTAGTCACTCTTCCCTACATCTTCTCATGCCATTCTTTTCTATCCCTACCCATTTTCAACCTAACCTAACCTAACATTATTAAACCTATTCTGACCAACCCCTCTTATATTTACACTACAAAACTTAGTCCCTTTGAATTAGTCACTCTTCCCTACATCTTCTCATGCCATTCTTTTGCATCCCTACCCATTTTAAACCTAACCTAACCTAACATTATAAAACCTCTTCTGACCAACCCCTTTTATACTTCCACTACAAAACTTAGTCCCTTTGAATTAGTCACTCTTCCCTACATCTTCTCATGCCATTCTTTTCTATCCCTACCCATTTTCAACCTAACCAAACCTAACATTATTAAACCTATTCTGACCAACCCCTCTTATACTTCCACTACAAAACTTAATCCTATTGAATTAGTCTCTCTTCCCTACATCTTCTCATGCCATTCTTTTCCATCCCTACCCATTTTCAACCTAACCTAACCTAACATTATTAAACCTCTTCTGACCAACCCCTTTTATACTTCCACTACAAAACTTAGTCCCTTTGAATTAGTCACTCTTCCCTACATCTTCTCATGTCATTCTTTTCTATCCCTACCCATTTTCAACCTAACCTAACCTAACATTATTAAACCTATTCTGACCAAACCCTCTTATACTTCCACTACAAAACTTTGTCCCTATGAATTAGTCTCTCTTCCCTACATCTTCTCATGCCATTCTGTTTCATCTCTACCCATTTTCAACCTAAACTAACCTAACATTATTAAACCTATTCTGACCAACCCCTCTTATACTTCCACTACAAAACTTAGTCCCTTTGAATTAGTCACTCTTCCCTACATCTTCTAATGCCATTCTTTTCTATCCATACCCATTTTCAACCTAACCTAACCTAACATTATTAAACCTATTCTGACCAACCCCTCTTATACTTCCACTACAAAACTTAGTCCCTTTGAATTAGTCACTCTTCCCTACATCTTCTCATGCCATTCTTTTCTATCCCTACCCATTTTCAACCTAACCTAACCTAACATTATTAAACCTATTCTGACCAACCCCTCTTATACTTCCACTACAAAACTTAATACTATTGAATTTGTCACTCTTCCATACATCTTCTCATGTCATTCTTTTCCATCCCTACCCATTTTCAACCTTACCTAACCTAACATTATTAAACCTATTCTGACCAACCCCTCTTATACTTCCACTACAAAACTTAATCCTATTGAATTTGTCACTCTTCCCTACATCTTCTCATGTTATTCTTTTCCATCCCTACCCATTTTCATCCTAACCTAACCTAACATTATTAAACCTATTTTGACCAAGCCCTCTTATACTTCCAATACAAAACTTAGTCCCTTTGAATTAATCACTCTTCCCTACATCTTCTCATGCCATTCTTTTTCTTCCCTACCCATTTTCAACCTAACCCAACCTAACATTATTAAACCTATTCTGACCGACCCCTCTTATACTTCCACTACAAAATTTAGTCCCTTTGAATTAGTCACTCTTCCCTACATCTTCTAATGCCATTCTTTTCTAACCCTACCCATTTTCAACCTAACCTAACATTATTAAACCTATTCTGACCAACCCCTCTTATATTTACACTACAAAACTTAGTCCCTTTGAATTAGTCACTCTTCCCTACATCTTCTCATGCCATTCTTTTGCATCCCTACCCATTTTAAACCTAACCTAACCTAACATTATTAAACCTATTCTGACCAACCCCTCTTATACTTCCACTACAAAACTTAATCCTATTGAATTTGTCACTCTTCCCTACATCTTATCATGCCATTCTTTTCAATCCCTACCCATTTTCAACCTAACCTAACCTAACATTATTAAACCTATTTTGACCAAGCTCTCTTATACTTCCAATACAAAACTTAGTCTCTTTGAATTAGTCTCTCTTCCCTACATCTTCTCATGCCATTCTTTTCCATCCCTACCCATTTTCAACCTAACCTAACCTAACATTATTAAACCTTTTCTGACCAACCCCTCTTATACTTCCACTACAAAACTTAATCCTATTGAATTTGTCACTCTTCCCTACATCTTCTCATGTCATTCTTTTCCATCCCTACCCATTTTCAACCTAACCTAACCTAACATTATTAAACCTATTCTGACCAACCCCTCTTATACTTCCACTACAAAACTTTGTCCCTATGAATTAGTCTCTCTTCCCTACATCTTCTCATGCCATTCTGTTTCATCTCTACCCATTTTAAACCTAACCTAACCTAACATTATTAAACCTATTTTGTCCAACCCCTTCTTATACTTCCACTACAAAACTTAGTCCCTTTGAATTAGTCACTCTTCCCTACATCTTCTCATGCCATTCTTTTCTATCCCTACCCATTTTCAACCTAACCTAACCTAACATTATTAAACCTATTCTGACCAACCCTTCTTATACTTCCACTACAAAACTTAATCCTATTGAATTTGTCACTCTTCCCTAAATCTTCTCATGTCATTCTTTTCCATCCCTACCCATTTTCAACCTAACCTAACCTAACCTTATTAAACCTATTCTGACCAAACCTTCTTATACTTCCACTACAAAACTTTGTCCCTATGAATTAGTCTATCTTCCCTACATCTTCTCATGCCATTCTGTTTCATCTCTACACATTTTCAACCTAACCTAACCTAACATTATTAAACCTATTCTGACCAACCCCTCTTATACTTCCACTACAAAACTTAGTCCCTTTGAATTTGTCACTCTTCCCTACATCTTCTAATGCCATTCTTTTCTATCCCTACCCATTTTCAACCTAACCTAACATTATTAAACCTATTCTGACCAACCCCTCTTATATTTACACTACAAAACTTAGTCCCTTTGAATTAGTCACTCTTCCCTACATCTTCTCATGCCATTCTTTTGCATCCCTACCCATTTTAAACCTAACCTAACCTAACATTATGAAACCTATTCTGACCAACCCCTCTTATACTTCCACTACAAAACTTAATCCTATTGAATTTGTCACTCTTCCCTACATCTTCTCATGCCATTCTTTTCCATCCCTACCCATTTTCAACCTAACCTAACCTAACATTATTAAACCTATTTTGACCAAGCCCTCTTATACTTCCAATACAAAACTTAGTCTCTTTGAATTAGTCTCTCTTCCCTACATCTTCTCATGCCATTCTTTTCCATCCCTACCCATTTTCAACCTAACCTAACCTAACATTATTAAACCTATTCTGACCAACCCCTCTTATACTTCCACTACAAAACTTAATCCTATTGAATTTGTCACTCTTCCCTACATCTTCTCATGTCATTCTTTTCCATCCCTACCCATTTTCAACCTAACCTAACCTAACATTATTAAACCTATTCTGACCAACCCCTCTTCTACTTCCACTACAAAACTTTGTCCCTATGAATTAGTCTCTCTTCCCTACATCTTCTCATGCCATTCTGTTTCATCTCTACCCATTTTCAACCTAACCTAACCTAACATTATTAAACCTATTCTGACCAACCCCTCTTATACTTCCACTACAAAACTTAGTCCCTTTGAATTAGTCACTCTTCCATACATCTTCTAATGCCATTCTTTTCTATCCATACCCATTTTCAACCTAACCTAACCTAACATTATTAAACCTATTCTGACCAACCCCTCTTATACTTCCACTACAAAACTTAGTCCCTTTGAATTAGTCACTCTTCCCTACATCTTCTCATGCCATTCTTTTCTATCCCTACCCATTTTCAACCTAACCTAACCTAACATTATTAAACCTATTCTGACCAACCCCTCTTATACTTCCACTAGAAAACTTAATACTATTGAATTTGTTACTCTTCCCTACATCTTCTCATGTCATTCTTTTCCATCCCTACCCATTTTCAACCTAACCTAACCTAACATTATTAAACCTATTCTGACCAACCCCTCTTATACTTCCACTACAAAACTTAATCCTATTGAATTTGTCACTCTTCCCTACATCTTCTCATGTTATTCTTTTCCATCCCTACCCATTTTCATCCTAACCTAACCTAACATTATTAAACCTATTTTGACCAAGCCCTCCTATACTTCCAATACAAACTTAGTCCCTTTGAATTAATCACTCTTCCCTACATCTTCTCATGCCATTCTTTTTCTTCCCTACCCATTTTCAACCTAACCTAACCTAACATTATTAAACCTATTCTGACCGACCCCTCTTATACTTCCACTACAAAATTTAGTCCCTTTGAATTAGTGACTCTTCCCTACATCTTCTCATGCCATTCTTTTCTATCCCTACCCATTTTCAACCTAACCTAACATTATTAAACCTATTCTGACCAACCCCTCTTATATTTACACTACAAAACTTAGTCCCTTTGAATTAGTCACTCTTCCCTACATCTTCTCATGCCATTCTTTTGCATCCCTACCCATTTTAAACCTAATCTAACCTAACATTATTAAACCTATTCTGACCAACCCCTCTTATACTTCCACTACAAAACTTAATCCTATTGAATTTGTCACTCTTCCCTACATCTTCTCATGCCATTCTTTTCCATCCCTACCCATTTTCAACCTAACCTAACCTAACATTATTAAACCTATTTTGACCAAGCCCTCTTATACTTCCAATACAAAACTTAGTCTCTTTGAATTAGTCTCTTTTCCCTACATCTTCTCATGCCATTCTTTTCCATCCCTACCCATTTTCAACCTAACCTAACCTAACATTATTAAACCTCTTCTGACCAACCCCTTTTATACTTCCACTACAAAACTTAGTCCCTTTGAATTAGTCACTCTTCCCTACATCTTCTCATGCCATTCTTTTCTATCCCTACCCATTTTCAACCTAACCTAACCTAACATTATTAAACCTATTCTGACCAACCCCTCTTATACTTCCACTACAAAACTTAATACTATTGAATTTGTCACTCTTCCCTACATCTTCTCATGTCATTCTTTTCCATCCCTACCCATTTTCAACCTAACCTAACCTAACATTATTAAACCTATTCTGACCAACCCCTCTTATACTTCCACTACAAAACTTAATCCTATTGAATTTGTCACTCTTCCCTACATCTTCTCATGTCATTCTTTTCCATCCCTACCCATTTTCATCCTAACCTAACCTAACATTATTAAACCTATTTTGACCAAGCCCTCTTATACTTCCAATACAAAACTTAGTCCCTTTGAATTAATCACTCTTCCCTACATCTTCTCATGCCATTCTTTTTCTTCCCTACTCATTTTCAACCTAACCTAACCTAACATTATTAAACCTATTCTGACCGACCCCTCTTATACTTCCACTACAAAATTTAGTCCCTTTGAATTAGTCACTCTTCCCTACATCTTCTCATGCCATTCTTTTCTATCCCTACCCATTTTCAACCTAACCTAACCTAACATTATTAAACCTATTCTGACCAACCCCTCTTATACTTCCACTACAAAACTTAATCCTATTGAATTTGTCACTCTTCCCTACATCTTCTCATGCCATTCTTTTCCATCCCTACCCATTTTCAACCTAACCTAACCTAACATTATTAAACCTATTTTGTCCAACCCCTCTTATACTTCCACTACAAAACTTAGTCTCTTTGAATTAATCACTCTTCCCTACATCTTCTCATGTTATTCTTTTCTATTCCTACCCATTTTCAACCTAACCTAACCTAACATTATTAAACCTATTCTGACCAACCCCTCTTATACTTCCACTACAAAACTTAATCCTATTGAATTTGTCACTCTTCCCTACATCTTCTCATGTCATTCTTTTCCATCCCTACCCATTTTCAACCTAACCTAACCTAACATTATTAAACCTATTCTGACCAACCCCTCTTCTACTTCCACTACAAAACTTTGTCCCTATGAATTAGTCTCTCTTCCCTACATCTTCTCATGCCATTCTGTTTCATCTCTACCCATTTTCAACCTAACCTAACCTAACATTATTAAACCTATTCTGACCAACCCCTCTTATACTTCCACTACAAAACTTAGTCCCTTTGAATTAGTCACTCTTCCATACATCTTCTAATGCCATTCTTTTCTATCCATACCCATTTTCAACCTAACCTAACCTAACATTATTAAACCTATTCTGACCAACCCCTCTTATACTTCCACTACAAAACTTAGTCCCTTTGAATTAGTCACTCTTCCCTACATCTTCTCATGCCATTCTTTTCTATCCCTACCCATTTTCAACCTAACCTAACCTAACATTATTAAACCTATTCTGACCAACCCCTCTTATACTTCCACTAGAAAACTTAATACTATTGAATTTGTTACTCTTCCCTACATCTTCTCATGTCATTCTTTTCCATCCCTACCCATTTTCAACCTAACCTAACCTAACATTATTAAACCTATTCTGACCAACCCCTCTTATACTTCCACTACAAAACTTAATCCTATTGAATTTGTCACTCTTCCCTACATCTTCTCATGTTATTCTTTTCCATCCCTACCCATTTTCATCCTAACCTAACCTAACATTATTAAACCTATTTTGACCAAGCCCTCCTATACTTCCAATACAAACTTAGTCCCTTTGAATTAATCACTCTTCCCTACATCTTCTCATGCCATTCTTTTTCTTCCCTACCCATTTTCAACCTAACATAACCTAACATTATTAAACCTATTCTGACCGACCCCTCTTATACTTCCACTACAAAATTTAGTCCCTTTGAATTAGTGACTCTTCCCTACATCTTCTCATGCCATTCTTTTCTATCCCTACCCATTTTCAACCTAACCTAACATTATTAAACCTATTCTGACCAACCCCTCTTATATTTACACTACAAAACTTAGTCCCTTTGAATTAGTCACTCTTCCCTACATCTTCTCATGCCATTCTTTTGCATCCCTACCCATTTTAAACCTAATCTAACCTAACATTATTAAACCTATTCTGACCAACCCCTCTTATACTTCCACTACAAAACTTAATCCTATTGAATTTGTCACTCTTCCCTACATCTTCTCATGCCATTCTTTTCCATCCCTACCCATTTTCAACCTAACCTAACCTAACATTATTAAACCTATTTTGACCAAGCCCTCTTATACTTCCAATACAAAACTTAGTCTCTTTGAATTAGTCTCTTTTCCCTACATCTTCTCATGCCATTCTTTTCCATCCCTACCCATTTTCAACCTAACCTAACCTAACATTATTAAACCTCTTCTGACCAACCCCTTTTATACTTCCACTACAAAACTTAGTCCCTTTGAATTAGTCACTCTTCCCTACATCTTCTCATGCCATTCTTTTCTATCCCTACCCATTTTCAACCTAACCTAACCTAACATTATTAAACCTATTCTGACCAACCCCTCTTATACTTCCACTACAAAACTTAATACTATTGAATTTGTCACTCTTCCCTACATCTTCTCATGTCATTCTTTTCCATCCCTACCCATTTTCAACCTAACCTAACCTAACATTATTAAACCTATTCTGACCAACCCCTCTTATACTTCCACTACAAAACTTAATCCTATTGAATTTGTCACTCTTCCCTACATCTTCTCATGTCATTCTTTTCCATCCCTACCCATTTTCATCCTAACCTAACCTAACATTATTAAACCTATTTTGACCAAGCCCTCTTATACTTCCAATACAAAACTTAGTCCCTTTGAATTAATCACTCTTCCCTACATCTTCTCATGCCATTCTTTTTCTTCCCTACTCATTTTCAACCTAACCTAACCTAACATTATTAAACCTATTCTGACCGACCCCTCTTATACTTCCACTACAAAATTTAGTCCCTTTGAATTAGTCACTCTTCCCTACATCTTCTCATGCCATTCTTTTCTATCCCTACCCATTTTCAACCTAACCTAACCTAACATTATTAAACCTATTCTGACCAACCCCTCTTATACTTCCACTACAAAACTTAATCCTATTGAATTTGTCACTCTTCCCTACATCTTCTCATGCCATTCTTTTCCATCCCTACCCATTTTCAACCTAACCTAACCTAACATTATTAAACCTATTTTGTCCAACCCCTCTTATACTTCCACTACAAAACTTAGTCTCTTTGAATTAATCACTCTTCCCTACATCTTCTCATGTTATTCTTTTCTATTCCTACCCATTTTCAACCTAACCTAACCTAACATTATTAAACCTCTTCTGACCGACCCCTCTTATACTTCCACTACAAAATTTAGTCCCTTTGAATTAGTGACTCTTCCCTACATCTTCTAATGCCATTCTTTTCTATCCCTACCCATTTTCAACCTAACCTAACATTATTAAACCTATTCTGACCAACCCCTCTTATATTTACACTACAAAACTTAGTCCCTTTGAATTAGTCACTCTTCCCTACATCTTCTCATGCCATTCTTTTCCATCCCTACCCATTTTAAACCTAACCTAACCTAACATTATTAAACCTATTCTGACCAACCCCTCTTATACTTCCACTACAAAACTTAATCCTATTGAATTTGTCACTCTTCCCTACAGCTTCTCATGCCATTCTTTTCCATCCCTACCCATTTTCAACCTAACCTAACATTATTAAACCTATTTTGACCAAGCCCTCTTATACTTCCAATACAAAACTTAGTCTCTTTGAATTAGTCTCTCTTCCCTACATCTTCTCATGCCATTCTTTTCCATCCCTACCCATTTTCAACCTAACCTAACCTAACATTATTAAACCTCTTCTGACCAACCCCTTTTATACTTCCACTACAAAACTTAGTCCCTTTGAATTAGTCACTCTTCCCTACATCTTCTCATGCCATTCTTTTCTATCCCTACCCATTTTCAACCTAACCTAACCTAACATTATTAAACCTATTCTGACCAACCCCTCTTATACTTCCACTACAAAACTTTGTCCCTATGAATTAGTCTCTCTTCCCTACATCTTCTCATGCCATTCTGTTTCATCTCTACCCATTTTCAACCTAACCTAACCTAACATTATTAAACCTATTCTGACCAACCCCTCTTATACTTCCACTACAAAACTTAGTCCCTTTGAATTAGTCACTCTTCCCTACATCTTCTCATGCCATTCTTTTCTATCCCTACCCATTTTCAACCTAACCTAACCTAACATTATTAAACCTATTTTGACCAAGCCCTCTTATACTTCCAATTCA
Organism: Petrolisthes cinctipes; assembly: GCA_033782935.1. Classification (NCBI taxonomy): domain Eukaryota; kingdom Metazoa; phylum Arthropoda; class Malacostraca; order Decapoda; family Porcellanidae; genus Petrolisthes; species Petrolisthes cinctipes. The sequence continues at coordinate 21,974 of JAWQEG010001969.1, read as the reverse complement.
AAACTTAGTCTCTTTGAATTAGTCTCTCTTCCCTACATCTTCTCATGCCATTCTTTTGCATCCCTACCCATTTTCAACCTAACCTAACCTAACATTATTAAACCTCTTCTGACCAACCCCTTTTATACTTCCACTACAAAACTTAGTCCCTTTGAATTAGTCACTCTTCCCTACATCTTCTCATGCCATTCTTTTCTATCCCTACCCATTTTCAACCTAACCTAACCTAACATTATTAAACCTATTCTGACCAACCCCTCTTATACTTCCACTACAAAACTTAGTCTCTTTGAATTAGTCTCTCCTCCCTACATCTTCTCATGCCATTCTTTTCCATCCCTACCCATTTTCAACCTAACCTAACCTAACATTATTAAACCTATTCTGACCAACCCCTCTTATACTTCCACTACAAAACTTAGTCCCTTTGAATTAGTCACTCTTCCCTACATCTTCTCATGCCATTCTTTTCTATCCCTACCCATTTTCAACCTAACCTAACCTAACATTATTAAACCTATTCTGACTAACCCCTCTTATACTTCCAATACAAAACTTAGTCCCTTTGAATTAGTCACTCTTCCCTACATCTTCTCATGCCATTCTTTTCTATCCCTACCCATTTTCAACCTAACCTAACCTAACATTATTAAACCTATTCTGACCAACCCCTCTTATACTTCCACTACAAAAGTTAATCCTATTGAATTTGTCACTCTTCCCTACATCTTCTCATGCCATTATTTTCCATCCCTACCCATTTTCAACCTAACATTATTAAACCTATTTTGACCAAGCCCTCTTATACTTCCAATACAAAACTTAGTCCCTTTGAATTAATCACTCTTCCCTACATCTTCTCATGCCATTCTTTTCTATCCCTACCCATTTTCAACCTAACCTAACCTAACATTATTAAACCTCTTCTGACCAACCCCTTTTATACTTCCACTACAAAACTTAGTCCCTTTGAATTAGTCACTCTTCCCTACATCTTCTCATGCCATTCTTTTCTATCCCTACCCATTTTCAACCTAACATAACCTAACATTATTAAACCTATTCTGACCAACCCCTCTTATACTTCCACTACAAAACTTAATCCTATTGAATTTGTCACTCTTCCCTACATCTTCTCATGTCATTCTTTTCCATCCCTACCCATTTTCAACCTAACCTAACCTAACATTATTAAACCTATTCTGACCAACCCCTCTTATACTTCCACTACAAAACTTTGTCCCTATGAATTAGTCTCTCTTCCCTACATCTTCTCATGCCATTCTGTTTCATCCCTACCCATTTTCAACCTAACCTAACCTAACATTATTAAACCTATTCTGACCAACCCCTCTTATACTTCCACTACAAAACTTAATCCTATTGAATTTGTCACTCTTCCCTACATCTTCTCATGCCATTCTTTTCCATCCCTACCCATTTTCAAATTAACCTAACCTAACATTATTAAACCTATTCTGACCAACCCCTCTTCTACTTCCACTACAAAACTTAGTCCCTTTGAATTAGTCACTCTTCCCTACATCTTCTAATGCCATTCTTTTCTATCCCTACCCATTTTCAACCTAACCTAACCTAACATTATTAAACCTATTCTGACCAACCCCTCTTATACTTCCACTACAAAACTTAGTCCCTTTGAATTAGTCACTCTTCCCTACATCTTCTCATGCTATTCTTTTCTATCCCTACCCATTTTCAACCTAACCTAACCTAACATTATTAAACCTATTCTGACCAACCCCTCTTATACTTCCACTACAAAACTTAATACTATTGAATTTGTCACTCTTCCCTACATCTTCTCATGTCATTCTTTTCCATCCCTACCCATTTTCAACCTAACCTAACCTAACATTATTAAACCTATTCTGACCAACCCCTCTTATACTTCCACTACAAAACTTAATCCTATTGAATTTGTCACTCTTCCCTACATCTTCTCATGTCATTCTTTTCCATCCCTACCCATTTTCAACCTAACCTAACCTAACATTATTAAACCTATTTTGACCAAGCCCTCTTATACTTCCACTACAAAACTTAGTCCCTTTGAGTTAATCACTCTTCCCTACATCTTCTCATGCCATTCTTTTTCTTCCCTACCCATTTTCAACCTAACCTAACCTAACATTATTAAACCTATTCTGACCAACCCCTCTTATACTTCCACTACAAAACTTAGTCCCTTTGAATTAGTCACACTTCCCTACATCTTCTCATGCCATTCTTTTCTATCCCTACCCATTTTCAACCTAACCTAACCTAACATTATTAAACCTATTCTGACCAACCCCTCTTATACTTCCACTACAAAACTTAATCCTATTGAATTTGTCACTCTTCCCTACATCCTCTCATGTCATTCTTTTCCATCCCTACCCATTTTCAACCTAACCTAACCTAACATTATTAAACCTATTCTGACCAAGCCCTCTTATACTTCCACTACAAAACTTTGTCCCTATGAATTAATCTCTCTTCCCTACATCTTCTCATGCCATTCTGTTTCATCCCTACCCATTTTCAACCTAACCTAACCTAACATTATTAAACCTATTCTGATCAACCCCTCTTATACTTCCACTACAAAACTTAGTCCCTTTGAATTAGTCACTCTTCCCTACATCTTCTCATGCCATTCTTTTCTATCCCTACACATTTTCAACCTAACCTAACCTAACATTATTAAACCTATTCTGACCAACCCCTCTTATACTTCCACTACAAAACTTAGTCCCTTTGAATTAGTCACTCTTCCCTACATCTTCTCATGCCATTCTTTTCTATCCCTACCCATTTTCAACCTAACCTAACCTAACATTATTAAACCTATTCTGACCAACCCCTCTTATACTTCCACTACAAAACTTAATCCTATTGAATTTGTCACTCTTCCCTACATCTTCTCATGTCATTCTTTTCCATCCCTACCCATTTTCAACCTAACCTAACCTAACATTATTAAACCTATTCTGACCAACCCCTCTTATACTTCCACTACAAAACTTAATCCTATTGAATTTGTCACTCTTCCCTACTTCTTCTCATGTCATTCTTTTCCATCCCTACCCATTTTCAACCTAACCTAACCTAACATTATTAAACCTATTTTGACCAAGCCCTCTTATACTTCCAATACAAAACTTAGTCCCTTTGAATTAGTCACTCTTCCCTACATCTTCTCATGCCATTCTTTTCTATCCCTACCCATTTTCAACCTAACCTAACCTAACATTATTAAACCTATTTTGTCCAACCCCTCTTATACTTCCACTACAAAACTTAATCCTATTGAATTTGTCACTCTTCCCTACATCTTCTCATGTCATTCTTTTCCATCCCTACCCATTTTCAACCTAACCTAACATAACATTATTAAACCTATTCTGACCAACCCCTCTTATACTTCCACTACAAAACTTAATCCTATTGAATTTGTCACTCTTCCCTACATCTTCTCATGTCATTCTTTTCCATACCTACCCATTTTCAACCTAACCTAACCTAACATTATTAAACCTATTCTGACCAACCCCTCTTATACTTCCACTACAAAACTTTGTCCCTAGGAATTAGTCTCTCTTCCCTACATCTTCTCATGCCATTCTGTTTCATCCCTACCCATTTTCAACCTAACCTAACCTAACATTATTAAACCTATTCTGACCAACCCCTCTTATACTTCCACTACAAAACTTAATCCTATTGAATTTGTCACTCTTCCCTACATCTTCTCATGTCATTCTTTTCCATCCCTACCCATTTTCAACTTAACCTAACCTAACATTATTAAACCTATTCTGACCAAGCCCTCATATACTTCCACTACAAAACTTAGTCCCTTTGAATTAGTCACTCTTTCCTACATCTTCTAATGCCATTCTTTTCTATCCCTACCCATTTTCAACCTAACCTAACCTAACATTATTAAACCTATTCTGACCAACCCCTCTTATACTTCCACTACAAAACTTAGTCCTTTTGAATTAGTCACTCTTCCCTACATCTTCTCATGCTATTCTTTTCTATCCCTACCCATTTTCAACCTAACCTAACCTAACATTATTAAACCTATTCTGACCAACCCCTCTTATGCTTCCACTACAAAACTTAATACTATTGAATTTGTCACTCTTCCCTACATCTTCTCATGTCATTCTTTTCCATCCCTACCCATTTTCAACCTAACCTAACCTAACATTATTAAACCTATTCTGACCAACCCCTCTTATACTTCCACTACAAAACTTAATCCTATTGAATTTGTCACTCTTCCCTACATCTTCTCATGTCATTCTTTTCCATCCCTACCCATTTTCAACCTAACCTAACCTAACATTATTAAACCTATTTTGACCAAGCCCTCTTATACTTCCACTACAAAACTTAGTCCCTTTGAATTAATCACTCTTCCCTACATCTTCTCATGCCATTCTTTTTCTTCCCTACCCATTTTCAACCTAACCTAACCTAACATTATTAAACCTATTCTGACCAACCCCTGTTATGCTTCCACTACAAAACTTAATACTATTGAATTTGTCACTCTTCCCTACATCTTCTCATGTCATTCTTTTCCATCCCTACCCATTTTCAACCTAACCTAACCTAACATTATTAAACCTCTTCTGACCAACCCCTCTTATACTTCCACTACAAAACTTAATCCTATTGAATTTGTCACTCTTCCCTACATCTTCTCATGTCATTCTTTTCCATCCCTACCCATTTTCAACCTAACCTAACCTAACATTATTAAACCTATTCTGACCAACCCCTCTTATACTTCCACTACAAAACTTAGTCCCTTTGAGTTAATCACTCTTCCCTACATCTTCTCATGCCATTCTTTTTCTTCCCTACCCATTTTCAACCTAACCTAACCTAACATTATTAAACCTATTCTGACCAACCCCTCTTATACTTCCACTACAAAACTTAGTCCCTTTGAATTAGTCACTCTTCCCTACATCTTCTCATGCCATTCTTTTCTATCCCTACCCATTTTCAACCTAACCTAACCTAACATTATTAAACCTATTCTGACCAACCCCTCTTATACTTCCACTACAAAAGTTAATCCTATTGAATTTGTCACTCTTCCCTACATCTTCTCATGCCATTCTTTTCCATCCCTACCCATTTTCAACCTAACCTAACCTAACATTATTAAACCTATTTTGTCCAACCCCTCTTATACTTCCACTACAAAACTTAGTCTCTTTGAATTAGTCTCTCTTCCCTACATCTTCTCATGCCATTCTTTTAAATCCCTACCCATTTTCAACCTAACCTAACCTAACATTATTAAACCTATTCTGACCAACCCCTCTTATACTTCCACTACAAAACTTAGTCCCTTTGAATTAGTCACTCTTCCCTACATCTTCTCATGCCATTCTTTTCTATCCCTACCCATTTTCAACCTAACCTAACCTAACATTATTAAACCTATTCTGACCAACCCCTCTTATACTTCCACTACAAAACTTAGTCCCTTTGAATTAGTCACTCTTACCTACATCTTCTCATGCCATTCTTTTCTATCCCTACCCATTTTCAACCTAACCTAACCTAACATTATTAAACCTATTCTGACCAACCCCTCTTATACTTCCACTACAAAAGTTAATCCTATTGAATTTGTCACTCTTCCCTACATCTTCTCATGCCATTCTTTTCCATCCCTACCCATTTTCAACCTAACCTAACCTAACATTATTAAACCTATTTTGACCAAGCCCTCTTATACTTCCAATACAAAACTTAGTCCCTTTGAATTAATCACTCTTCCCTACATCTTCTCATGCCATTCTTTTCTATCCCTACCCATTTTCAACCTAACCTAACCTAACATTATTAAACCTATTCTGACCAACCCCTCTTATACTTCCACTACAAAACTTAATCCTATTGAATTTGTCACTCTTCCCTACATCTTCTCATGTCATTCTTTTCCATCCCTACCCATTTTCAACCTAACCTAACCTAACATTATTAAACCTATTCTGACCAACCCCTCTTATACTTCCACTACAAAACTTTGTCCCTATGAATTAGTCTCTCTTCCCTACATCTTCTCATGCCATTCTGTTTCATCCCTACCCATTTTCAACCTAACCTAACCTAACATTATTAAACCTATTCTGACCAACCCCTCTTATACTTCCACTACAAAACTTAATCCTATTGAATTTGTCACTCTTCCCTACCTCTTCTCATGCCATTCTTTTCCATCCCTACCCATTTTCAACTTAACCTAACCTAACATTATTAAACCTATTCTGACCAACCCCTCTTATACTTCCACTACAAAACTTAGTCCCTATGAATTAGTCTCTCTTCCCTACATCTTCTCATGCCATTCTGTTTCATCTCTACCCATTTTCAACCTAACCTAACCTAACATTATTAAACCTATTCTGACCAACCCCTCTTCTACTTCCACTACAAAACTTAGTCCCTTTGAATTAGTCACTCTTCCGTACATCTTCTAATGCCATTCTTTTCTATCCCTACCCATTTTCAACCTAACCTAACCTAACATTATTAAACCTATTCTGACCAACCCCTCTTATACTTCCACTACAAAACTTAGTCCCTTTGAATTTGTCACTCTTCCCTACATCTTCTCATGCTATTCTTTTCTATCCCTACCCATTTTCAACCTAACCTAACCTAACATTATTAAACCTATTCTGACCAACCCCTCTTATACTTCCACTACAAAACTTAATACTATTGAATTTGTCACTCTTCCCTACATCTTCTCATGTCATTCTTTTCCATCCCTACCCATTTTCAACCTAACCTAACCTAACATTATTAAACCTATTCTGACCAACCCCTCTTATGCTTACACTACAAAACTTAATACTATTGAATTTGTCACTCTTCCCTACATCTTCTCATGTCATTCTTTTCCATCCCTACCCATTTTCAACCTAACCTAACCTAACATTATTAAACCTATTCTGACCAACCCCTCTTATACTTCCACTACAAAACTTAATCCTATTGAATTTGTCACTCTTCCCTACATCTTCTCATGTCATTCTTTTCCATCCCTACCCATTTTCAACCTAACCTAACCTAACATTATTAAACCTATTTTGACCAAGCCCTCTTATACTTCCACTACAAAACTTAGTTCCTTTGAATTAATCACTCTTCCCTACATCTTCTCATGCCATTCTTTTTCTTCCCTACCCATTTTCAACCTAACCTAACCTAACATTATTAAACCTATTCTGACCGACCCCTCTTATACTTCCAATACAAAACTTAGTCCCTTTGAATTAGTCACTCTTCCCTACATCTTCTCATGCCATTCTTTTCTATCCCTACCCATTTTCAACCTAACCTAACCTAACATTATTAAACCTATTCTGACCAACCCCTCTTATACTTCCACTACAAAACTTAATCCTATTGAATTTGTCACTCTTCCCTACATCTTCTCATGCCATTCTTTTCCATCCCTACCCATTTTCAACCTAACCTAACCTAACATTATTAAACCTATTTTGTCCAACCCCTCTTATACTTCCACTACAAAACTTAGTCTCTTTGAATTAGTCTCTCTTCCCTACATCTTCTCATGCCATTCTTTTAAATCCCTACCCATTTTCAACCTAACCTAACCTAACATTATTAAACCTATTCTGACCAACCCCTCTTATACTTCCACTACAAAACTTAGTCCCTTTGAATTAGTCACTCTTCCCTACATCTTCTCATGCCATTCTTTTCTATCCCTACCCATTTTCAACCTAACCTAACCTAACATTATTAAACCTATTTTGACCAACCCCTCTTATACTTCCACTACAAAACTTAGTCCCTTTGAATTAATCACTCTTCCCTACATCTTCTAATGCCATTCTTTTCTATCCCTACCCATTTTCAACCTAACCTAACCTAACATTATTAAACCTATTCTGACCAACCCCTCTTATACTTCCACTACAAAACTTAGTCCCTTTGAATTAGTCACTCTTCCCTACATCTTCTCATGCCATTCTTTTCTATCCCTACCCATTTTGAACCTAACCTAACCTAACATTATTAAACCTATTCTGACCAACCCCTCTTATACTTCCACTACAAAACTTAATCCTATTGAATTTGTCACTCTTCCCTACATCTTCTCATGTCATTCTTTTCCATCCCTACCCATTTTCAACCTAACCTAACCTAACATTATTAAACCTATTCTGACCAACCCCTCTTATACTTCCACTACAAAACTTAATCCTATTGAATTTGTCACTCTTCCCTACATCTTCTCATGTCATTCTTTTCCATCCCTACCCATTTTCAACCTAACCTAACCTAACATTATTAAACCTATTTTGACCAAGCCCTCTTATACTTCCAATACAAAACTTAGTCCCTTTGAATTAGTCACTCTTCCCTACATCTTCTCATGCCATTCTTTTCTATCCCTACCCATTTTCAACCTAACCTAACCTAACATTATTAAACCTATTCTGACCAACCCCTCTTATACTTCCACTACAAAACTTAATCCTATTGAATTTGTCACTCTTCCCTACATCTTCTCATGCCATTCTTTTCCATCCCTACCCATTTTCAACCTAACCTAACCTAACATTATTAAACCTATTTTGACCAAGCCCTCTTATACTTCCAATACAAAACTTAGTCCCTTTGAATTAATCACTCTTCCATACATCTTCTCATGACATTCTTTTTTATCCCTACCCATTTTCAACCTAACCTAACCTAACATTATTAAACCTATTCTGACCAACCCCTCTTATATTTACACTACAAAACTTAGTCCCTTTGAATTAGTCACTCTTCCCTATATCTTCTCATGCCATTCTTTTGCATCCCTACCCATTTTAAACCTAACCTAACCTAACATTATTAAACCTATTTTGTCCAACCCCTCTTATACTTCCACTATAAAACTTAGTCTCTTTGAATTAGTCTCTCTTCCCTACATCTTCTCATGTCATTCTTTTCCATCCCTACCCATTTTCAACCTAACCTAACCTAACATTATTAAACCTATTCTGACCAACCCCTCTTATACTTCCACTACAAAACTTAATCCTATTGAATTTGTCACTCTTCCCTAAATCTTCTCATGTCATTCTTTTCCATCCCTACTCATTTTCATCCTAACCTAACTTAACATTATTAAACCTATTTTGACCAAGCCCTCTTATACTTCCAATACAAAACTTAGTCCCTTTGAATTAATCACTCTTCCCTACATCTTCTCATGCCATTCTTTTTCTTCCCTACTCATTTTCAACCTAACCTAACCTAACATTATTAAACCTATTCTGACCGACCCCTCTTATACTTCCACTACAAAATTTAGTCCCTTTGAATTAGTCACTCTTCCCTACATCTTCTCATGCCATTCTTTTCTATCCCTACCCATTTTCAACCTAACCTAACCTAACATTATTAAACCTATTCTGACCAACCCCTCTTATACTTCCACTACAAAACTTAATCCTATTGAATTTGTCACTCTTCCCTACATCTTCTCATGCCATTCTTTTCCATCCCTACCCATTTTCAACCTAACCTAACCTAACATTATTAAACCTATTTTGTCCAACCCCTCTTATACTTCCACTACAAAACTTAGTCTCTTTGAATTAGTCTTTCCTCCCTACATCTTCTTATGCCATTCTTTTCCATCCCTACCCATTTTCAACCTAACCTAACCTAACATTATTAAACCTATTCTGACCAACCCCTCTTATACTTCCACTACAAAACTTAGTCCCTTTGAATTAGTCACTCTTCCCTACATCTTCTCATGCCATTCTTTTCTATCCCTACCCATTTTCAACCTAACCTAACCTAACATTATTAAACCTATTCTGACCAACCCCTCTTATACTTCCACTACAAAAGTTAATCCTATTGAATTTGTCACTCTTCCCTACATCTTCTCATGCCATTCTTTTCCATCCCTACCCATTTTCAACCTAACCTAACCTAACATTATTAAACCTATTTTGACCAAGCCCTCTTATACTTCCAATACAAAACTTAGTCCCTTTGAATTAATCACTCTTCCCTACATCTTCTCATGCCATTCTTTTCTATCCCTACCCATTTTCAACCTAACCTAACCTAACATTATTAAACCTATTCTGACCAACCCCTCTTATACTTCCACTACAAAACTTAATCCTATTGAATTTGTCACTCTTCCCTACATCTTCTCATGTCATTCTTTTCCATCCCTACCCATTTTCAACCTAACCTAACCTAACATTATTAAACCTATTCTGACCAACCCCTCTTCTACTTCCACTACAAAACTTTGTCCCTATGAATTAGTCTCTCTTCCCTACAACTTCTCATACCATTCTCTTTCTTCCCTACCCATTTTCAACCTAACCTAACCTAACATTATTAAACCTATTCTGACCAACCCCTCTTATACTTCCACTACAAAACTTAATCCTATTGAATTTGTCACTCTTCCCTACCTCTTCTCATGCCATTCTTTTCCATCCCTACCCATTTTCAACTTAACCTAACTTAACATTATTAAACCTATTTTGACCAAGCCCTCTTATACTTCCAATACAAAACTTAGTCCCTTTGAATTAATCACTCTTCCCTACATCTTCTCATGCCATTCTTTTTCTTCCCTACTCATTTTCAACCTAACCTAACCTAACATTATTAAACCTATTCTGACCGACCCCTCTTATACTTCCACTACAAAATTTAGTCCCTTTGAATTAGTCACTCTTCCCTACATCTTCTCATGCCATTCTTTTCTATCCCTACCCATTTTCAACCTAACCTAACCTAACATTATTAAACCTCTTCTGACCAACCCCTCTTATACTTCCACTACAAAACTTAATCCTATTGAATTTGTCACTCTTCCCTACATCTTCTCATGCCATTCTTTTCCATCCCTACCCATTTTCAACCTAACCTAACCTAACATTATTAAACCTATTTTGTCCAACCCCTCTTATACTTCCACTACAAAACTTAGTCTCTTTGAATTAGTCTCTCCTCCCTACATCTTCTCATGCCATTCTTTTCCATCCCTACCCATTTTCAACCTAACCTAACCTAACATTATTAAACCTATTCTGACCAACCCCTCTTATACTTCCACTACAAAACTTAGTCCCTTTGAATTAGTCACTCTTCCCTACATCTTCTCATGCCATTCTTTTCTATCCCTACCCATTTTCAACCTAACCTAACCAAACATTATTAAACCTATTCTGACCAACCCCTCTTATACTTCCACTACAAAAGTTAATCCTATTGAATTTGTCACTCTTCCCTACATCTTCTCATGCCATTCTTTTCCATCCCTACCCATTTTCAACCTAACCTAACCTAACATTATTAAACCTATTTTGACCAAGCCCTCTTATACTTCCAATACAAAACTTAGTCCCTTTGAATTAATCACTCTTCCCTACATCTTCTCATGCCATTCTTTTCTATCCCTACCCATTTTCAACCTAACCTAACCTAACATTATTAAACCTATTCTGACCAACCCCTCTTATACTTCCACTACAAAACTTAATCCTATTGAATTTGTCACTCTTCCCTACATCTTCTCATGTCATTCTTTTCCATCCCTACCCATTTTCAACCTAACCTAACCTAACATTATTAAACCTATTCTGACCAACCCCTCTTATACTTCCACTACAAAACTTTGTCCCTATGAATTAGTCTCTCTTCCCTACATCTTCTCATGCCATTCTTTTCTATCCCTACCCATTTTCAACCTAACCTAACCTAACATTATTAAACCTATTCTGACCAACCCCTCTTATACTTCCACTACAAAACTTAATACTATTTAATTTGTCACTCTTCCCTACATCTTCTCATGTCATTCTTTTCCATCCCTACCCATTTTCAACCTAACCTAACCTAACATTATTAAACCTATTCTGACCAACCCCTCTTATACTTCCACTACAAAACTTAATCCTATTGAATTTGTCACTCTTCCCTACATCTTCTCATGTCATTCTTTTCCATCCCTACCCATTTTCAACCTAACCTAACCTAACATTATTAAACCTATTTTGTCCAACCCCTCTTATACTTCCACTACAAAACTTAGTCTCTTTGAATTAGTCTCTCTTCCCTACATCTTCTCATGCCATTCTTTTCCATCCCTACCCATTTTCAACCTAACCTAACCTAACATTATTAAACCTCTTCTGACCAACCCCTTTTATACTTCCACTACAAAACTTAGTCCCTTTGAATTAGTCACTCTTCCCTACATCTTCTCATGCCATTCTTTTCTATCCCTACCCATTTTCAACCTAACCTAACCTAACATTATTAAACCTATTCTGACCAACCCCTCTTATACTTCCACTACAAAACTTAATCCTATTAAATTTGTCACTCTTCCCTACATTTTCTCATGTCATTCTTTTCTATCCCTACCCATTTTCAACCTAACCTAACCTAACATTATTTAACCTATTCTTACCAACCCCTTATATACTTCCACTACAAAACTTAATCCTATTGAATTAGTCACTCTTCCCTACATCTTCTCAAGCCATTCTTTTCCATCCCTACCCATTTTCAACCTAACCTAACCTAACATTATTAAACCTATTCTGACCAACCCCTCATGTACTTCCACTACAAAACTTTGTTCCTATGAATTAGTCTCTCTTCCCTAAATCTTCTCATGCCATTCTTTTGCATCCCTACCCATTTTAAACCTAACCTAACCTAACATTATTAAACCTATTTTGTCCAACCCCTCTTATACTTCCACTACAAAACTTAGTTCCTTTGAATTAGTCTCTCTTCCCTACATCTTCTCATGCCATTCTTTTCCATCCCTACCTATTTTCAACCTAACTTAACCTAACATTATTAAACCTATTCTGACCAACCCCACTTATACTTCCACTACAAAACTTAATCCTATTGAATTTGTCACTCTTCCCTACATCTTCTCATGCCATTCTTTTCCATCCATGCCCATTTTCAACCTAACCTAACCTAACATTATTAAACCTATTTTGACCAACACATTTTATACTTCCAATATAAAACTTAGTCCCTATGAATTAGTCTCTATTCCCTACATCTTCTCATGCCATTCTTTTTTATCCGTACCCATTTTCAACCTAACCTAACCTAACATTATTAAACCTATTCTGACCAACCCCTCTTATACTTCCACTACAAACCTTAGTCCCAATGAATTAGTCTCTCTTCCCTACATCTTCTCAAGCCATTCTTCTCTATCCCTACCCATTTTCAACGTAACCTAACCTAACATTATTAAACCTATTTTGACCAAGCCCTTTTATACTTCCACTACAAAACTTAGTCCCTTTGAATTAATCACTCTTCCATACATCTTCTCATGCCATTCTTTTCCATCCATACCCATTTTCAACCTAACCTAACCTAACATTATTAAACCTATTTTGACCAACTCCTCTTATACTTCCACTATAAAACTTAGTCCCTATGAATTAGTCTCTATTCCCTACATCTTCTCATGCCATTCTTTTTTATCCGTACCCATTTTCAACCTAACCTAACCTAACATTATTAAACCTATTCTGACCAACCCCTCTTATACTTCCACTACAAAACTTAGCCCCTTTGAATTAGTCACTCTTCCCTACATCTTCTCATGCCATTCTTTTCTATCCCTACCCATTTTAAACCTTGCCTAATCAAACATTATTAAACCTATTCTGACCAACCCCTCTTATACTTCCACTACAAAACTCAGTCCCATTGAATTAGTCTCTCTTCCCTACATCTTCTCATGCCATTCTTGTCCATCCCTACCCATTTTCAACCTAACCTAACCTAACATTATTAAACCAATTCTGACCAACCCCTCTTATACTTCCACTACAAAACTTAATCCTATTGAATTTGTCACTTTTCCCTACATCTTCTCATGCCATTCTTTTCCATCCATACCCATTTTCAACCTAACCTAACCTAACATTATTAAACCTATTCCGACCAACCCCTCTTATATTTACACTAGAAAACTTAGTCTTTTTGAATTAGTCTCTTTACCCTACATCTTCCCGTGCCATTCTTTTCCATCCCTACCCTTTTTCAACCTAACCTAACCTAACATTATTAAACCTATTTTTACCAAACCCTCTTATACTTCCACTACAAAACTTAGTCCCTATGAATTAGTACCTCTTTCCTACATCTTTTCATGCCATTCTTTTTCATCCCTACCCATTTTCAACCTAACCTAACCTAACATTATTAAACCTCTTCTGACCAACCCCTCTTATACTTCCACTACAAAACTTAGTCTCTTTGAATTAGTCACTCTTCTCTACATCTTCTCATGTCATTCTTTTCCATCCCTACCCATTTTCAACCTAACCTAACCTAACATTATTAAACCTATTCTGACCAACCCCTCATATACTTCCACTACAAAACTTTGTTCCTATGAATTAGTCTCTCTTCCCTACATCTTCTCATGCCATTCTTTTGCATCCCTACCCATTTTAAACCTAACCTAACCTAACATTATTAAACCTATTTTTTCCAACCCCTCCTATACTTCCACTACAAAACTTAGTCCCTTTGAATTAGTCTCTCTTCCCTACATCTTCTCATGCCATTCTTTTCCATCCCTACCCATTTTCAACCTAACCTAACCTAACATTATTAAACCTATTCTGACCAACCCCTCTTATACTTCCACTACAAAACTTAATCCTATTGAATTTGTCACTCTTCCCTACATCTTCTCATGTCATTCTTTTCCATCCCTACCCATTTTCAACCTAACCTAACCTAACATTATTAAACCTTTTCTGACCAACCCCTCTTATACTTCCACTACAAAACTTAGTCCCTTTGAATTAGTCTCTCTTCCCTACATCTTCTCATGCCATTCTTTTCCATCCCTACCCATTTTCACCCTGACGGACATAGAAGAACTTATGTGTGTGGGTGTGTGTGTGTGTGTGTGTGTGTGTGTATTTTTACGTTTATTTATGATTGAAGAGGTCATTTTGTTGTTGTTAAACTGGAGCTACTGATTCCTCCAAACTGTACTATAAAAGAGATCTCAGGAAGGTACTAGCCTGTTTCCTGACATTGTTTGGAGGAGTTAGTAGCCTTCCAATTCACTGAGATGAGGTGACCCCAAGTAAAGTTATAAAAGAGAAAATATATAAGGTGATCGGAAAGCCTCACATAGTCTTCTTTTTACTCCTACTTCTCAGATACTCACCCTCCAAATTTTCTCCTCCTTCCCTTCTTTTTACTCCTTCCCCTCTTCCTCCTCCTTCCCTTCTTTCTACTCCTTCCCTTCTTTCTACTCCTTCCCTTCTTTCTACTCCTTCCCTTCTTTCTACTCCTTCCCTTCTTTCTACTCCTTCCCTTCTTTCGACTCCTTCCCTTCTTTCGACTCCTTCCCTTTTTTCGACTCCTTCCCTTCTTTCGACTCCTTCCCTTCTTCTTTCTCTTTCCCCTCTTTCTCCTCCTTTCCCCTCTTTCTCCTCCTTTCCCTCTTTCTCCTCCTTCCCTTCTTTCTTCTCCTTCCCTTCTTTCTCCTCATTCCCATCTTCCTCCTCATTCCCTTCTTTCTCCTCATTCCCATCTTCCTCCTCCTTCCCCTCTTTCTACTCCTTCCCCTCTTTCTACTCCTTCCCCTCATTCTACTCCTTCCCCTCATTCTACTCCTTCCCATCTTCCTCCCCCTTCCCCCCATTCCCCTCTTTCTCCTCATTCCTCTCTTTCTATTCCTACTTTTACCCACTCCAAATCCTTACTCCATCTCCTATTTTTCTTCCTTCCTCTTTTCCTCTTCGTATGTGTTATCAGGTCTTCTCATGGTGTGGGTATGGGGTGGGGGATGGCGGGGTGAGGTAAGGCTGAAAACTGCCAGATATTGCTCGAGGGAGGAAGATGTTTTCCTTGTGGAGTTATTACGCGGTTCAAGGAAACTCCCCACGGCTGTCTGGCTGGAACTTTGTTGAACTGAGGACGAGGAGGAGGAGGAAGAAGAAGAGGGGTGGGGGGGGAGGAGGAAGAAAAAGAAGAGGGGGAGGAGGAAGAAGAGGAGGAGGAGGAGGAGGAGGGTTGGAAGAAGGGAGGAGGAGGAGAAAGAAGAGGAGGAGGAAGAAGAAGAAGAGGGAGAGGGGGGGGAGGAGGAGGGGGGAGGGAGAGGAGGAAGAAGAGGGGTGGGAGAAGGAGGAAGAAAAAGAAAAGGGGAGGAGGAGGAGGACTAGGAAGAAGAGAGGGAGGAGGAGGAAGAAGAAGAGGGGGAGGAGGAGATAGAAGAGTGGAAGAGGCGAAGGAGGAGGAGGAGGAAAAGGAGGGGTGGAGAAGGAAGAAGAAGAGGGGGAGAGGAGGAGGAAGAAGAAGAGAGGGAGGAGGAAGAGGAGGAAGAAAGGGATGATGATGAGTAGCAGGAAGGAAATGACAATAATAATAATAATAATAATGATGATGGGGAAGAGAAGGAAGAATATGAGAATGATGAGAACAAAAAGGAGCTGGTTGTGGACGAATAGGTAAAGATAAGAGGAAGGGACGCAACACAGGTCAGAGGGAGAGACATGGGTTTATTTAGTTAGTGTTAGCCTAGTTGTTGTTGTTGCTGCTGCTGAGACGCCTTCACTTACTCATACTGTATCTTTTTGGTGTGACGTTAAGGTGTGAGTATGAGGGTCGTGGGTATAATGTGTGAGGTTTGGTTTTCGTGAAAGTTTTGCAGTCTGGTCCACCCGTCCACTCCAATTTTCTCCACCTCTCTTTCCCAATCTTCTCCACCTCTCTGTCCCAATCTTCTCCACCTCTCTGTCCCAATCTTCTCCACCTCTCTGTCCCAATCTTCACCTCTCTGTCCCAATCTTCTCCACCTCTCTGTCCCAATCTTCTCCACCTCTCTATCCCAATCTTCTCCACCTCTCTTTCCCAATATCCTCCACCTCTCTTTCCCAATCTCCTCCACCTCTCTATCCCAATTTCCTCCACCTCTCTATCCCATTCTCCTCCACCCTTCAGTCCCATTTTCCTCCACCCCTTCGTCCTAGTCTTCTTCACCTCTCCACTCCAAGTTTCTCCACCCCCCTGACTGAGTTCTTCCACCTGGCATTATTTACCCTTCCACTCTGACTTTCTCTGCTTCATCTCCCTCCACTTTTCCACCCCGACTTCTTTCACCCCGAGTTCATACATACCTTACTTCCTTCCATCCCTCCACCCTCCTTCCTCCATTTCTTCACCCTCCTTCCTCCATTTCTTCACCCGTCTTCCTCCATTCAACATCCACCAACCCGATTTTCTCTCCCGACCTAAGCCAACCAGCCAGCCAGCCAGCCAGCCAACCAGCCAGCCAGTCAGTCAGTCAGTCAGTCAGCCAGCCAGCCAGCCCTGCATGCTTAAGGCTTGGTGGGATGGGTGCTGGACAATTTCCAAACCATCAACCTCATCCCGCTTTTCTCAACGTAAGAATACAACTATATAGGAGAGGAGAGAGAGAGAGAGAGAGAGAGAGAGAGAGAGAGAGAGAGAGAGAGAGAGAGAGAGTATCTATATCCTGGTCAAGTAAACACATGAGAGACGGTGACTGTATTATATATTATGGAAAAACTAACATCTGGTTTATATAAAATGACTAAATTGTTAGAAGGGCGCGACTGCTTACATTGTACAGTAACTTTTAGGATGTAACCAAGTCGTGAATTACTCTGTTAAGGAGGAAAATAATTGTTCTGTAAAAATTCTTAGCAACGGTATTCTTATCAGATTAAGGGTCTTCAGAGGGCCACATTAAGGTTAAGGGCCCTCGTAAGTGAAAAGCAGGGCCACGGGAAGAAACTGCACTGAACTAGTAACGAGTGAATTTGTACTTGTGAATAAAGGTAAGAAAAAAATTAACTGTCAGAGAGGAATAAAGGCGTGGATATTGGAAACAGAGGAATGGACGGAATATCTGCATGCATCAGGGACCTTCACACAGATGTTAGGACGACAAAGTAATGTATAACTGTCTGGGTTCTTTAGGGAGAATGAAGCTGTCAAGGTGAATAAACTAGAAAAGAGGCCAGAAAGGAGGAAGGAGGAGTGGATTGGACTGAGATTGTGATGATGCGGCGGGCAAACACAAGAGAAATATATTATGTGAAAATGGGCGCTCCTGGTCCGCTGATTTGATTGTATAGTGAAGGTTTTCTGTATGTTTTTCCCAATGATTGTAGTGAAGGTTTTCTGTTTGTTTTTCCCAATGATTGTAGTGAAGGTTTTCTTTTCTTTTCCAATAAGAATAATGTGAACCTGAAGAAGAAAAATTCGCCAGACAATTGTTAGCCTTCGTATTTACTTCGTACACTAAAACCTGCCAACTCCTTTCCCACAACCACAACAACCCACCAAGCCGTGACCCAAACCTGCCTACTCCTTACACCCAGTTGTCAACCCCTTAATAATCCCTTTGTATACACGCACATGTGGTATCCGTAGAGTTTGAAATCCCATCTCGTGTGGTGTTCTATAAGAAGTTTATGTAGTGTTCAATGATTAAATCCACCCATGGAACCTCATAGCAGCCTCACAGACCAACGCCACCCTACCTATACTGTATATATTCTTCCCCAGCTGAGTATTCTCTGTACACCAACTATAATTAGCCTTCTGTGTGCTCTGGTATGGCCGGCTATATAACCTATACAGCATTCAACGTCCAACAAACACTGGTTGATAATTTTAGTTGTGTAGATTTACATATATTTCCAGGATTTAAAAAAACCGGATTGTTGATAATAGTTCATTTATATGTATTTCAATCGACTATTAGGAGGTGGAGGAGTGGGAAGAGGAGGGATGGGGAGTGGACGAGGAGGTGGAGGAGTGGGAAGAGGAGGGATGGGGAGTGGACGAGGAGGGAGGAGGCGGGGTAGGGGAGGAGGAGGAAAAACATCAGCAGCAGCACAAAGTCAGGAGCAGGTGCAGAAACAAGTCCCGGAAAAGAGAAAATGAAAAATAAGCCAGCCTCTCCTGAACTGCATGGTCATCATTATATTTTCATCTCTCCTGCGTGTCTGTGAAGGTTACACGAAGGCGTTCCAAGCATAGTGGGCGTAATCTGGAGCGCCGGCGAGGTTTGCCCTACAACTTGAACTCTTAAACACCAGCTGACGACTTTTGCATTTCTCTCTCCTACTCTCAGTGGATCATATTTCTTTTAAATCGGGGGTGGGGTTGGGGGAGCATTTTTGGCATCACACGGCATCATGCCATATTAATCGACTTGTTAAGAAATAAAAACATACATAGTGTGTCTTCCATAAAAGGGATCGTCTTCTGTCGTTTCTCGTTCCCCTGTGCTAGGAAATAAATCCTTTACTCGTTGTGAGGTATTGGTTGCGGTGATATGGATAGCACTTTAAAGGATTTGTTGCCCCTTCAACCCTGAGCCACTCCCTGTTAGTTCTTCAGCTGACCCTCCTCCCTTTCTGTTTCCTTGTTCCATCTCCTCTTTCTCTCCTTTTCCTTCGTGCTAAAGGGGCTTACCTATCAATTCCTTACCTGTATACTAAGGCACTATGCTGTTCCCTGGTATATGTTAGATTCGATAGTCCTTCGTTTCAACCACAAAGATGACCCCATTATATATCTTCCTTTTCGAATTTCAGTATATTGAATGCGGGGTTGACGTTTCCATATGCAATGTGATTCTTCTACTAAATTAATTACTCTTTCCTTTAACACAGTGATTTATTGCATTAGTGACACACCATTATCTCCTAACTACCACCTGACCCTTCACCTTGCTAGAGGGAAGCACTTATGGGGGTCAAAGAAGTAAAAGAAATATTAATTAATTGAACTCATAAATTCTGCAGGCGTACGTACGGCTTATATACATAATATACTTGGACTAATACTAAGCATTTTAAAGTGTATAAAGAAATTCGTCCTATAGGGTTAAAGGCCGCTCGCATCCGTAAATTATACACACTTTTTTTTTCTTTACCCCTGGGGGAGAAAACGAACACAACCTTTTTAAAAGCTTCAGCATAAGGTCTACCCTGCCATGCAAGCCGCCCAACAAGCTAATTAACGACTGCTCACACTTACCTCATTTCCCCCGCCTTTCTTCCTCTCTTTTTTAGTCGGAAAAAAAACAAGCACCCGTTTTTCGGAAGTTTCACAGGTAAACCATTTTTCCCTCACTTTATACATATATTTCTTTACTTTTTTCCTCTTCTTCCAGTGGATTTCACCGTCGTGGAAAAAAAGAATTGGCTCTTTTTAACACATTCACGGAGATTGCATTTTTAAAGGTGTGAGACTGAGTGTAGCGTAGGGCAGTGCCGGGTTGCCTACTCATTACAGACGTTGGCTGCGGATACTCAGGTCCTTGCATGGTGGCCAATTTCAGGGTTTCTCTCCGGTAGATGGCAAAGGAATTCCGTAAGTTTCCAGATACTGTTTTTATTGAGGCATGAAAACTGGTGGTGATGATGTGTGTTCGCGAAAACCTCATCCATCTGTACTTTCATTTCACCATTTTTTATTTTAAATCAAATAGTTAACACACTATCGGCATCTGGGACAAAAATTGTGATAGATTGCCCGGGGATAAAATTGTCCCACTCCACCATCCATAGAAAAATAAATAAATAAATAAATAAATGAATAAACAAATAGAAAAAAAAAAAAAAACTCGTACGTTTTCCGTCTCCATATTATGTTAGGCTATTATAACGAAAGGATGGAATACTTTAGAAAGGTTTTGCTGATGGTCCAGAGGTAAATATCGAACTTTTTCTGGAGCAGCTTTTAACTCAATTCGTGAATTCATGAAAGTTCACAAACATTTATTTAATGATAAAACAACAAGCAGAGATAATTCTACTCTAAAGTCCATTGAACCTATTTCGTGACTTTGGTTTAATCTCTGCTTTTTTTTTTTTTTTTTTATAATTAAATATACTATATGTCTGTGTGTCTGTTGTGGGTGAACTGGAGGACAAACTATACCAGGAAACAGTCAGTCTGCAGTAAACTGAGTCCATATATGAAGAAGTTATCTATTTTGCAGCAAATGTTGGAGGAATCAATAGCTTTCCAATTATTGTCGCTGAACAGAATTTTGTTTTTTACTTTTCCTTGAAAGATGTCGCATTATGTGAAGGGAACTTGGGATTGGCTGAGATCGGAGTAGAGAGATTGGTAACATTTGCATTCCATAAGATGTGTAAGAAGGATGTTGAGAAAATATATATCTACTCAGAACTTCTTTAAGCTGTGAAGGAGAGTACTCATGTGGCTGAAGCGACACGTGTGTACCTTCCGATATTGGACTATATTACTCGACTCACCTATATTTCTCAATCTATACTAAAACAATATAATTATCGTTTAGCACTGCAGTAATTTTAATGCATAAACAACTATTTCCAGGGCTATGAATGTGAAATAATAGTTAATAAATCTTGCACATGTATATTGTACATTTTGAGTAAACAAGACAGTAGAATATAATATCATGTGTCGTGAGAGAAGCATGAGTAGCAGTAGGCCAAGAGGCAGGTATAAAGTGAGAGTTGGAGGATAAGTAAAGTTAAAATGTCACAGGTAAGACAAGAATCAGACGGAGGTGGCTGTGCAGTCTCTCTGTAAACACGAACAGAATCATATCCTGACTTGGAGTATGTGCCCACTTTCCTCTCTAGGACGTAAATCCGATTGGCGCCCCCATTACTCGGCGGCGATTGGCACTCGAGCCCAGGCTGTCGTTTAACTAATTGGAAGACTGGTGCGCCTGCGAGGGGGAGGAGGAGGAGGAGGAGGAGGAGGCCGCCTGGGGATAATATAAAAGCTGAGGGATAAAAATATATTAGAAGGACTGGATAAAAATCGAGAGAAGACAATCAAGGAAAATGAAACTGTCATGTCAGGAGGAGGCC